>JAPFFP010091105.1:0-20933 GCA_026153255.1 Solanum medicagineum
AAGTATAATTAGCATCTATCTCTTGTTTTTCATGATAAAACTATAGTAAACACATGTATAAACTTACTTACCACTATCTTCAAGTTATAGGGCTTATATAAGAACCCTAGAAGTTCCCTTTTTGCTGCTTGCAAGTCAACACACGTTGGGAGCAAAGTTGGAGACAAAGCTGTTTTCTTTGTGTTCAAAATAATAGTGAATTATGGGAGCTGCTTTAGGCCTCTTTTTATAGAGGGATTAGGCCGACCTTCTCTTGACTTCTTGACCAACATAAGCCAAATATTATCAAGTAGCTTACCCACCAGCTTGGCCCTCAAAGTTGGGCCTTTTTGGAGCACCAACTTGATGGATTTGGGCTGCCAAATTTTCAGCTTTCTTGTTAACTTAGCTTGGGCCAAAATTGTTAAGTGTTTTGCATTATCTTTGGGCCCTTTTTACTATACTTATTGGGCTGATCATATGGCCCTTTTATGATACTAAAGCATGGGCCAAAGTTACACTCTTAACACGGACTTTATTCGTAATCGAACCTAGACAAATTTGACGTCGAGCCTCGTCTCCGTTTAACTAACCAACTTAAGCTAAGCAAGTAGGTGACTCACCTGCTAGCTTCTAAGTCCTACAAGCACCTCAATTCTTTTATTTCATTTAAGGCCTTAATCTCCTCAATTAGACACAAAACATGTACACACTCGACCCTCTTAAGCGCTAGACGCACATATAGCCCATTAACACGAGATTCAATCACTTTTAAATTTTAGCGTCAATTTGTCCAAACCATGTCATGTTTCATTTACATTGTACTAGTATTGTAAGGTATGGGGTGTTACAGGAAGGTGATAGTGTATGCTTCCAGACAACTTAAGATTCATGAGAAGAATTATCCGACTCATGATCTTGAGTTGGCTGCAGTGGTGTTCACCCTTAAAATTTGGTGTCACTATCTGTATGGAGTGCACGTGGACGTGTTCACTGACCACAAGAGCTTGCAGCACGTATTCAATCAGAAAATGCTCAACCTGTGGTAAAGGAGGTAGCTGGAGTTATGAGCGTCCTCTACCACCCAGGTAAGGCTAAGATTGTTGCTGATGCTCTTAGCAGGATTTTTATAGGTAGCACTTCCCATGTGTAAGAGGGGAAAAGAGAATTAGCCAAGGAAATGCATTGATTGGCTTGATTAGGAGTGCATCTTGAGGAGAACAATGAAGGCAAGGTCAATGTTCAGAATGGTTCCGCTTCATTCTTAGTGTCTGAGGTGAAAGGAAAAGCAAGACCAAGACTCTGTCTTACTCCAATTGAAAGAAGTTGTTCATAAACAAAAGGTGATGGTGTTCTCCAAAGGGGAGATGGGGTATTGAGGTACCAAAGGAGATTGTGTGTACCTGATTTTGATGGTATTCGAGATAGAATCATGGCCGAAGCTCATAGTATGAGGTATTCCATTCATCCTGGCTCCACAAAGATGTACCACGACTTGAGGGAAATCTGTTGGTGGAATGGGATGAAGAAAGACATTGCGGAGTTCGTTTCCAAGTGCCCCAATTGCCAACAGGTTAAGGTTGAACATCAGAAACCTTGTGGGTTAGCTCAGAATTTCAAAATTCCAGAATGGAAATGGGAGGTGATCAACATGGACTTTATCACGGGTTTACCCCGATCCAGAAAGCAACATGATTCAATTTGGGTGATCGTAGATGGGATGACTAAATTAGCCCACTTCTTGGCGGTGAAGACAACTTATACTACTGAAGAATATGCCCGACTTTACATTCGGGAGATTGTGAGGTTACATGGAGTTCCCTTGTCTATTATTTCAGACAGAGGAGCTCAATTCAGCTCTCAATTTTGGAGATCGTTCCATAAGGGATTGGGTATGAAGGTGAATTTGAGTATCGCTTTTCACCCTCAAACAGACGGGTAGGCAGAGCAAACTATCCAGACTTTGGAGGATATGTTGAGGGCATGCGTGATTGATTTCAAAGGAAACTGGGTTGATCACTTATCATTGATTGAGTTCGCGTATAATAATAGCTATAATGCCAGCATTCAGATGGCCTTGTATGAGGCATTGTACGGGAGGAGGTATAGATCTCTTATTGGTTAGTTTGAAGTGGGCGAAGCTGAGTTGATTGGGTCTGACCTCGTAGAACAGTCTATGGAGAAGGTGAAAGTCATCCGGGAAAGGTTGAAGATAGCTCAAGGTCGCCAGAAGTCATATACAGATGTGAGAAGAAGGGACTTAGAGTTCGAGGTAGATGATTGAGTGTACTTGAAAGTGTCACCTATGAAGGGTGCCATAAGATTAGGTAAGAAGGGGAAGCTGAGTCCCCGTTACATTGGGCCATACCAGATTGTAAGAAGGATTGGGAAGGTTACCTACGAGTTAGACTTACCTTTTGAGCTAGATGGAGTTTAGTCAGTGTTCCACGTATCTATGTTAAGGAAGTGTTTGGGGGATCCAGCCTTAGTGATTCCGGTGGAGAGTACGGGTGTGAAAGACAACTTAGCATACGAAGAAGTTCCAGTCCAAATTCTTGACCAACAGATTTGCAAGCTGAGGAATAAAGAAATAACCTCCATTAAAGTCCTATGGAGGAATCAGTTTGTGGAGGAAGCTACGTGGGAAGCTGAGGAGGCGATGAAACTCAAATATCTGCATCTACTCGTGCCAAGAGATGATGATGTTGAAGATAAATACTCCTATTCTTATCAATTCCGAGTACCCTTTTCCATTAAGTTGATGCCTTGTTTTACCATATTCCCGAGCCTTAGATAAAGATAGATAGATGACGGATAGTGAGAGTTCGAGTGTTCCCGAGTGAGGAATGAGATGAATTCTGAGGTTAGTCGAGTCCCCGTATGACCTTCACTCATCATTCGAGGACGAATTATTTCAAGGGGGAGATGATGTAACACCCCGTGAAATTACTAAAACGCTCTTAAACTTGGTCGTGCGCGCAACGTATCTTCCGAAGCTCCGATAGAAAATCCGAGAACGGATTTGCGATCAATACGAAAAACTGAGTCAGAAAATGGTCTCGACTCAGCTTTAACACGTAATAACGCGAATTAATTTTTTTCAAAGTGAGCTTAAAACAGTGAGGTTTTCACGCCCCTTTCGCGACGCAGAGAAGACGTGGAACCACACTTATGCTTTTTCTGGAAATTTACGAAAAAATGAGAATTTACGAAAAACTGAAGAAAATCACTAGTGCACGTTGCGCAATAGTGTAGGAGGGAGCATATTTTTCTTTTAAAATTCGGAAAGGGCAATTTCGTCCTTCCAGACATATTTTTATATCCCAATACATTTTTTAAATATGATTTCATACAAAAAGGGTTTTAAACCCAAAACTAATCCAAGTCTATTAATTTTACGCTAAGTCTAAGAGAGAAAAAGGAGAGGAAAGCAAGGGTCTTCTGAGGGGAATTCAAAATTCTTCAACGATTCTTCGTTTCCAGGTATGTAAAGGCTACCCAAAAGCGTGGAATTGATTTTTCATGTGCCAATGTAGAGTTAGGATGAAGAAATCATGTCTAGAAATCTTGAATTGATGCTTTCTTGCAAGTTCTTGAATATTTGCTTTAATTTCATGGACAATATTTTGGATTCTTGTTCTTATTCTTTAAACTATATTTTTGTATCCTTATTTGATGATCATTATGTTTAAAAGTTTACTATGTGTTCTTTATATGTGATTATAATTTGATTTTTAAAAATTGCTCTCTGTGAAGACTTGAATAATGAACTTAGGGGGATGCTTAGAATCTTGAATGTCCGAAAGTGATGTCTGACTGAGTTTGAGTCCTGAATTGAGTGTGTTGATGACTGTGATAGATGAAATTACTATTGATAGAGTCGAATGGGTATAATTCCCTTAGATTCGATAGATAATCTTGCCCGTAGAGGTTGGGTGATGAGAGTTCTTGAAGGATTAATAGATTTATGAGCATGTTGAGTCCTGGGAGGAGTATTAACACCGAAATGGGTAAGAGCGTGTCCCACTTGAACCCATTAACTACGTGGCCAGCGTATGAGAAGATTAGACCGTGAAAGCGGATGTTTCCTTTGTCCCAAAAGAGGACTTGACAGACTTTTGGATCCATTGACAGACTCGTCCTTTACCCCGGCAAGGTACTGGATGGATGTGGTAAATCTCTTCATTGTATCACTACCGTCTCATCGGTAGTGGTTGTCGGTCATAGAAGCTCCCAGATAGGTTCCATGATGATATAAATCTGATGTGATGTGAAGGTTTGTTGCTTGATAGCTAGTGAGGTGATAGTCTTATCTCTTATATCTGAGACGAGGCTGAGTGATTGATGAGTGTCAATTAAACTTTCCTTTTTCTTAGCCCGTTTTACATACAGTACTTTCCACGTACTAACGCCCTTCTAGCGCTGCATCATTTAATGATGCAGATTCGATAGACCGAGAACTTTAGCAGTCTGATCGTTGAGGCTCAGAGCTCTTCATTCCTCACAGTGGTGGGTCCTCCCCAATATTCGAAGGATATTTATTTTTATGATGGGATAATCTTTTACTTAATAGTTGGTAGCCATGACCTATCATTGTACCATCTTAGACGATAATATAGAGGCTTCATAGACATAGACTTAGATGTTGATGTTGATGTCGAGATTATTTTCCCTCATACTCCTTTCTTTATATTGATAGATTGATATTGATAGTATGAGCCCACTGAATGGACAACATTTATATTCATTATATAATTTATTTTCCGCTGATGAATTGACTGAATGATGACAAAAAGACCGAGTGATCCGTTTGGGGGCTAACAATAATTTCCGAGTTCCAGTCACGTCTAAGGTACCCTCCCCGAACGTGACAGAAAAAGCAACAAAAATGATTCCGTACTCCATTCAACAATTTAAAAATTATGAGACCCTAGAAGTGGAAGCACATTATAAATGAAAGAAGCATGGGCTTTCCCGAACAAGTGAAATAAATAATGCCTAATTACACAAATAATATACTCCTTTTGTTTCATTTTATTTATCAAGTATATTAATGATAATTTTTTAAAAATAATTATCAATTTAAATAATCAAGAGACAATGAATTATCTTTTTTCAAATTTGTCGTTAATATTAATTATTCGAGAATTAAGAGGCACAAATATAGATAAAAGTTAAATTATTTATAAGGGTATATTAGTCAAACAACACTTCTATTTAATTTTTCTCATGGTTATCATGACAATTGGAATGAGAAAGAGTAATTAACATTAATGACAACTGGAATGAGACAAAAAGAGAGATTAACATTAATTATGAATTTCAATACAAGTTTCACTTTTATTCAAAATAATTTTATTTTTTAAAAAATAACAAAAATAAGAATAATAATAACACATTCTTTTTTTATATTATATGAGTACATATATAATGCATTTCTAACGCAATTTTAACACATAAACTAAGTTTAAATAGAGTTTGATCATTTGAAATTCAAGTAAAATATTTTTTGATATTATTAATATAATAAATGAATATAAACAACAATTATAATACATTTTAAATTCAAGATACAATACGTATCATAGGCATATTTCAATATACGTGGTGAATATATAGTTAAAATATTTTTAATATAATAATATATTTTAACACTGTTAATAACTGAAAAAATAAAAAATAATTATGATATATTTTGAATTCAATATATTATAAATATTATAGACATTTTCAATTCACGTGGAGAATATATAGCTAAAATATTTTTATTACAAATTTATACATATTATAGGCATCTTTAGTTTATGTGGAGAATATATAACTAAAATATTTTTAATACAAATGTATAATAAGCATCTCGTGTGAATTTAAAACATTCTAGTACTATTTAAATTAATTTACGCTATTAGAAATGTATTATATTTATTTGGAATAATAATAGTCGAATTCATAACAATAAAGCTATTGTTATATTTAATACAATTTTAATATAATTATGATACAACTTTCCAAAGTTGCACCCCTTTTTCTGCTATGAATTACCACCACTAATCGGTCTATCAGTAGCTCTAGCACCTGAAAAATAATTACCACACACAAAGCAACCACAGAATTCTTTTTTCTAAGTTGTTTTTATACTCAATGTTACCACCACATCACCATACATCACTTCTTTATGTCCTCCTCATCGTCTTCGGCAAAAACACATATCAAATAATGCCACAACAATTCATATTGTCCATTGTCTCTCATTAGTTATCTTGAAGATAAATTATCATCCAACAAAATTTTTGCTGTCAAATTTAAACATTAATGAAGTTCTAACATGAAAATAAAATTAAGAAATAACGTGAAATGAAAGGGGGAACATCACCAATTTTCATGAAGCTTGCGAGAACTTGTTTTATTGAAATTTAATTAATTTATGATTTAGTTGATGCGTCTATTAGGTGGTAATGTGAAAGTGAGAAAGGATAATGAGAAATGATTTATCATTTTTGGCAAGATTAGATGAAGAAGAAAAGGCTGGACAGAGAAGGAGAACAATGGGATAATTTAAATTATTAAAAGTAATATGCTATAGATGATAATTATCACGATCTGAAAATAGGTGTGATGACACTCGCCTTTAACCCACCAAGCAAGTCACAAGATAAAGCAGAAAAAACATAGCGAAAGTACAATCTAATTATGAAAGAATAAACAATAAAAGAATGATATCCACAACCTAAAAACTAACCCAAGACTAGTATCATATGTACAAACTTCTACGACAACAGAATTTAAATGAGATTTATGCAAATCACAATGTCTTTGATTCTCAAATAGAACAAATATAGTAAATAAATATAAGTTCAAGGGGACCGCTGAAAAGGACTAGCTATTATCTCTCAAACTGTCTTAAAGCTCGATCCAAAATAAGAAATAGGAAAATCAAGAGGTACCGGACTCAATATCTATACAAATGTAGAAGTAAAGGATGAATACCCAACAAATGAATTCTAAACCCTAAGCAACAAAGAACACATGTATTCCTACCATGCACCCCAACCATATACCACTGAAACTACAATCCTGCACATAAGAAAGTCAGCATACACACAATATATATAGACATACAGTCCAAGATGTGCAACAACTTCAAATAAGTCATAGTCAACATGTAGAAACTATTCCGAATTTATACATCAACGAATCACTCAAAGAGTACACTTACAATTAACTAATGAATGAGGTGCAAGATGATGCAATACAATAGCAAGTAATTGTGATGAGTGTTTGTCTAACGACTAGGATGAAGTAGCCCAAGCAATATTGTGTTTTATACACATACATGCAAGCATAATAGTGTATTGAAGCCAGCAATGCTCACAAGTAAAATTATATAATCAAGTCATCAACACTTCTGGACATTAAAAAGTTCAATATGACGAAAATAGTGGTGAATCCTTAAAGTCACGCCACAAATGAAAGAAAATTTTGAAGTAGCTGGAGAAATGATCTATTAGGGGTAATATTATAAAATTTCTTAGGGGTAATATTATAAAATTATAGTTGAAGCAGTCGAAGAAATATAATGAAGCAATCGAAGCAAACGCGCCAATATACAACTGTCTTAAAAAGATTAAATGAAAAAATTCACAAAATATTTTTTGTTAGCCTTACATGATAAAGGAGAAAAAGCAGGCAGGATAACCGGAAGCTGTTCAAGCAAGCAACACGACCAGAATCTGCTATCTAATATCCTTATATATAAGTAATAACACTTCTTATCTTATTTTATCTCTAATATAATAAGAGAGAGTGGACTATGAAACATACACATTTTTATTGACGTGTCTACTTCATCAAGAGAATTTTCATAAGAATCTTTTTAAAAAAAATTATGTTATTTTAATTTAATTAGTTCTACAATTTTATTAGAATTGTGAGACCCACTACAACTATGACTTTTAGTTTTAAATACATCTTTTGGTTATAGTTTTATTATTTTGAATGTTGATTATATTTATGAATATCTTGTAACTGTTTTGAGTGAATTGTAAAAGATCGATGATGAAAAATATTTTAATTGTAAATATCTCAATAGACCTTTTCATATTAGATTTGCACGGAAAAAAGAGATGATTTACTACCATACACGCACGAGATTCTTGTAACTAGTAGTAATATATACGTGAGGATAAGCAGACAATTGACATGCTTTCTTTAACAACAATAACAACATTACCCCAATGCCTCAAATGCTCCCGCCCATTGCGGGGTAAGGGCGGGTCGGATGTACGCAGCCTGACCCCTATGTTTAAAAACATAGCACGACTGTTTCCGGATGACCCATGATGAGCGTCGAAAGTTGCATTGACTAACTGTTACTTCATAATTGAAAGAAGCGCAGACAGTTTAAAGAGCCATTTTGCTTTATTCCATCATGCCCCAAAGCCAAAAAATAGTACAATAACCTCCATATTGTAAAGCAAAGAACATTACAGTACCTTTACAGATAAAGTAGAATCCTGTTTTAGATGCGACATGTCAAGTTGGAAACTTAGAGAAGGTTGATGAATTTTGAGCATTCCTCCATCAGAATTTACCCTTGTCCGACATGCATTCTTTAGTTGCTTGCTTATTGATTGATGTGTCCTCTTCATTCTGTTACTTATTTCTTTGGCCGTTTCAATTATGATTTGACTATATCATCCCCCAATTAATTATTTTAAATCAACTTGCTTCAACTGCTTCAATCATGATTTTACTATATTACCCCTAATTAATTATTTCTTCAGTTGCTTCAATTATGATTTTATTATATCACCCTAATTAATTATTTCAAATCACAAAATGATAAATTAACTTTAACTTTCTTAAATTAGACAAATAAAATTAATAATAACTATTTCTAATATCTTTCAATGATATGTTTGTGTTAAAAGGAAGTAATTTTTAAAAAATATAATAAAAATAAAAAAAATTCTTATCTTTAATGAGTTGATTTACTACCACATGCATATATAAAATTTAACTAAAACATAAATTTAAAAGTGATAATAAATTATTTCACTGAATTAAAAATTTTAAAATTAAATCATTTTAAAAAAATTATATTCTCTTTAGAACAAATTTAAAAAATATATCATATAAATAGAGACAACAAATATAAATTTTGAATCAATTATTTGTAAATAAAAAAAAATTTAAAACAAATAATGAATAAATATTTTACTTAAATTAAGGGAAAAAAAATGCCACTAGTATCCAATAAACAAAGCGAGGATATTAATTGTTAAAAGGAAATGAATGAAAAATTATTATAATAAATTTATAATAAAGAATAAATTTATTAATTGTCCCATCTTGCTTTAATTAAAAAAAGGAAAAAAGGTTTTTAAGAGTTTTCACATTCCGTCTCCACTCGCGCCAACTTGGTATCGTTATCATTCAGGCACTTTTGGTTTGGTGATATATTACTTTACTATTTATCCATCTTCTATTCCTTCTATTTTATTTTATTATCCTTACTAATAAGCAATAGTTGACAGGAGATGTGCCTGCTTCATAGACAAGAAGCAATTTAATTATTTTTTATACCTTTAAAAAATTTTGGTTTTTGTAAAATTAACTATTGGACTTAATTCACACCTTTAAAAGCTGGCTCAAAGGAAGGAAGATTGTCCAAGTCTTATAAAGAGTTTACCCATCTCATTAACCATTAATGTGGAACTTTTGTCATTCTTCAACACTTTACCTCACACCCAGTTCTTAGTATCTGGTGCGTGGCAATTTTAATTTTCGAAGCCCCAACATTGGATGAGATGTATCCCGTTCTGATAGCATGTAAAATTAGGTTATGGACTTAACTCATACTCCAAAAGCTAACTCGAAGGGAGCGGATTGCCTAAACCTTATAAGGAGTCCACCCATCTCCTTAGCCACCAAATCTGGGATTTTTGTCTTTCTTTAACAGTTTTATTAATTATCTTGATTTGATCATAAATTATTTTGAATCTAATTAGTTTATAATCAAGCTAATTATTTTACTTTGTTAAAATTAAGAAGCTCATTAATTAATTAATAGTCATTCATATTATTTAATTCTTGGCCGAGTTAACCAATTAACTTCATTTGACTAACTTTTAAAACTCATTTTTGGTTAGAATTGCAATTTTATTGGCCAAGTCGTTAAACGAAAGTTAAATTTTCAGGAATCACATACCGTAAGCGATAAATTTCAATTTATCTCCACCCTTTTCAATTTTACAAAATTTCCTTAAAATAAGCCATGTTCGGATACATTGCTTGCAAGCCGAATTCATAGATAATAATTCATCATATTGAAATTAGTTACGTTTTAAATGGAAAGTAACGTAATTTCAGGATTTGATACCTTTAGCATATGCAAGTAACTCGGTATCTCAGCATACGATCTGATGGTTTTAATTTTGCTGTATATGCTTTCCAGTAAGTCAAATCAAGTCATGAATTATGTCTCTAGCAGTGTATACAACTTTTGGATCATGTAATTTATGCTTTATTTCTCTTCCAAGTATAGTTGATGTAGACATGAATCGATCCTTTATTCCGCAATAAAGCATCAAACTTTGAAATTTTTTGACTTTTGTAATGCTGAACATTTTAGTTTTTAAGCGCAATCATCATTTACACATCAAAGAAAGTACCTGAAATGTAGTAAGACATACTATAATTATCAAATATGTCAAAAATTGATAGTTGATTATACCTTATATTTTACAACATTGATTTATATCTATCTATACACAGATCAAAGCAAATAGTAGTTTTATGTATACTTAATATTTTAAGTAAGCACAATTGATACTTTCCAATTTGATCACAAAAATTACGTCAAATTATTCATCGATTTGTAAGTAAATTCATATTTTGTTTTTCATAATTGGTATTTGCTTGAAGCATTCGGCACGTATACCTTTTCAATGACAAACTTGAGAATCTTCTTTTCCTTGTAAAGCTGACCTTCTTGTGATTCATCGGTTGTAACACTTTCAATTATTCTACACTATCTAAAATATGCAATCTCCTGAGTATCCATATCGTTACTTTCAATAAAATTCAAATCATCTGAAACGTTGGCGCCATGAGCAGTCAACTGCTCACTGCTATACTCAGTTTATTCTCCATCAATTATAAATGTATGATCAAGGTCAATAATTTTCCATGTAATGCACACTGGATAGTGTTTCAAATTTGTTGATGTATACTCGTAATTCCATTATATTTCATATTAAAATTGGCATTGAATCTTCATCAATCTTATAAAGGAATTCAAAAATATTGATGGAGAGATTGACGTTTAGATGTGTTGAAATCACTTGTATGAATCCATTGAAATCACCATCCATAAAATAATTCATAAAATTATTTGTATTATTCCATTCTCACCACTATGATGAATCAAAACTACCAAAGATGTCCATTTCCCATCGATGATTTATGTTGATTTGCGTACTTTTTTTTTTTACCTTTTATTCACTGAGTCGATTTTGGGGAGTTGTAAAAGCGGTAAACCACGTCTCTTTTTTAAGCTTTTCAATGACGGTTAGTTACTTTTTTTTTAAAAAAAAGAACTTATGAAATTGCCTTTTAAAATTTTGGAACAGAATTTGCTAATTATTTAGAGGGCGTTTGGATGGGCTTCAAAGTTGGTCAAACTAGTTTTTAAGTCCTTTTTAGCTAATAAAAGTGTTTGACAATTTTTAAAACAAGCTTAAAAAAAATAAAAATTGCTTAAAATAAGTTAAAAGTTAAAAGCAATATCCCCCAACTTTTAATTTTTGGCTTAAAAGTAGTTATAGTTTGTCCAAAAAAATTAGCTTTTTATCCTAAATATTTTTTCATATTCCCAAAAAATACCCTTAACTAAAGTAATCCTAAAGAGCCGTTTGGTAGGAGGGATTAGGGAAAATAATCCAAAGATTAGGGGAATGATATTAGTTAATACTACATTTGGTAGAAATTGGACTCATGTATTAACTAATCCATGTATTAGTTAATACCTCATACATGATATTAAGGAGTCGTTTGGTACAAAAATGAATAAATGCAAGGATTAGTTATGCAGGGATTAGTTATGGAAGAATTAACTAATACCAAATGGGAGATCTTAGTTAATCCCATGTATGTGGTATTAACAAATACCAAAAATCCTACCAAACATTGGATTGTGTGGACTAAATTTTAATTCAGGGGCTATTTCAATTAGTACATCCTACCAAACGGGCTCTTAACACCTTCCAATTGGTGGTATTAGCTAATCCCTTTGAATTTAATACCATGAGATTATATATAAAGACAAAAATATCCCTCAAATTCTTTTACACTTTTTTTATTTTCTTGATTTTATATTTTACATTTATAATTTTGTACTACTAAATTTATTTAAATAAATCATTTTTAAAAATTTATTTATTTGCGGGTTCATATTTTCATAATATAAAAATAAATAACTTACCATGTCAAATTTTAACTTTGATTTATTTGTGATTTCATATTTACATAATAGACAAAATATATTTTGCCATATCAATTTTGTTAATAATTAATTTAGTTGAGTGATTTTATTGATACAAAACAAAGTCCAATGATGTTAAATAAAATCTCAAAGTTGAGTGGTCTTGTAAGATATAAACACTATATTAAAACTACAACTTCCAATTTTTATGTGTAAATATAGATTGTCTATTTTACAATTGTTTACCATCTTTTCTATTTTAATAATAGATGGTTTATCTTTATTAAATTAAAGATTGACATTTTATTAGTCATGAATTTATTAAGATTATAATTATTTATTCTCAAATAATTCAAGTGAGAAAATAGCAAACATAATGACAAAATTATTATTCTCCAAACTAGTTAGAAGTCACAAAAAAAAATCTACTTTGATCTAATTACATGAAATAGAAAGTCTCTTAATAGTTCAAGAGCATAGTTGGAAAGAAACTTTTTATAGAATTTTAAACCAAGCACAAAATTAAATGGAAAGCAATAAACCAAACACGGGATAAAAAATAATTCCTGCATAACTAATCCCTGCATTATTTATTTTTGTATCAAACGACCCCTAAGTACTCTCTCCCTTCTCATTATTTCAAACCACCGCCCAACACTCCTACGCTCTTCTCGTTGCTCTTCTCGCTGCTGCTCCAAACTTGTATATTTATTTTATATATATATATTACTCATGAAAAAAATTAAAAGACATCTTAAAATTTTCATGTGATTTATTCAAATTATATATTTTAAAATTTTAAAATAAATTTTGTAATAAAATTTACTTAAATAATAAGTTTATATTGATTTTGCATTATAAATTTATTTTACTTTATTTTATTTTTTTAGACAAAAAAATCTTAAAGTAATCAGTTTTTATAATGTTAACAACTTGAAGGATATTTCAGACATGTTTAATTAAAAAAGTGATTAATAACACTTATATGCCAAACACATCAACAATTTTTTTCAGCTATAACTCTTTTATCCAAACACGTAACTGCTTATTTTTCAAATAAAATTTCAGCACTTTAAGAAGTGCTTATAAATTACTTTTTAAAAATTATTTTTTTCAGTTGATCCAAACGGGCTTTTTAATTTTCTATCAATGCTAATAAACGATGTGCTAAATATTGTCAATAATATCCAATACTTATCTTTATATGTCACTTACTCTTCTTTTTTCTTTATAAAAAATAGACCAAGAAGGTCATGAGTTCAACACAGCTCAAATTAGCCCTAGGTCATTGACTTTTTTTGCCTTTTTTTTGGCAGTATTTTTACTTTTTTTTAAAAAAAACTTATTTTGCTTTTATTTTTATTGTAACTTTTATATAAAAACATAGAACTTTATTTCTTTTCTTTTTTAAAAGTTCATGTATTTTTTTGTAACATCTCACAAAAATTACTGAAATACCCTTATAAAGTAATCATCGCATAACACTTCTTCCCAAGCTTCAATAAAAAATTCGAGATCGGGTTTACGATCAACGCGAAAAATTGAGCGGATAAATGGCCTCAATTCGATTTTAGAGCAATCGAGTCGAAAAATAATTTTCACTAATTCCCCTGGCGCGACAAGAATGGAACGGGGACTGACACTTATGTTCTTTTTGAAATTTTCGACGTAAATTTGAAGGAACAAAATTTCGCGAAAAACATATGTCTGCGTCCCTAGCGCGACATAGACATGATTTTACGGGATAGAAATTATTTCTTTTATTATGAGAATGGCCTTTTGGTCATTCCTAAACCTATCTAAGTCCGAAAAACGTGTTTAAGGGTCCTTTTCTTCAGATCAAGTGTTTCAAAACTCATTTTCCCTAACTTCTACGTAAAAGTTCTTAAGAGAGAAGGAAGAGAAAGCTTGAGAATTCAAGATTGGCGTGGATTCCTTGAAGACCATCGAGTGTGTTCTTCATCTAGGTATGTAAGGCTACCCAAAACATGAGTTTGTTCTCCCATGTGCCCCATTGAATGCAGTAGATTGATAATTGAAGGTGATGGGTTCTGTCTGCAAAATTGTTGAATGTTTTATTGAAAACTATTTTTATATTACATATATTTTCTTAAATTGATGATCATCATAACTTGACTTATTTGTTTAAATGAATTGTTTGAATGATTATATAAACTCTACATGATTACTTTGTTAAAAATTACAAGAATGAACTTAGGGGTGGATGTCTAGAGCCTTGACCATATGGGTGTGCTTACTTGTTGTGCTCCGGGTCCTGAGTTGAATGCGTTAATGAGTGATGTTTATGAGATTGATATCCTTAGAGTCTTAAAAAGGTTGAATTTAATCTTAAATAATGTTCCTAACTCCTTGAGTTGATAGATGATGAGATGAGTTGAAGTTCCTTGTCCAAAAGAAACTAAGTGATTAGAGATCATGATTGTTCGATAGCTTATGAGCATGTTGTGTCCTGGGAGGAGTATTGAGCATCAAATTGAGAAAGAGTGAGTCCCACTCGCACTCATTAACTATGTGGCCAGTGATCTTAGGCGTATTTATATGCCTAACTATTCAAAAAACCCATAAGTAGAGTGACACTCGAGGGTCAAATCATAATGTTTTAAGCCTTTTTATAATTATTTTATCTATTTTTCTAATGTTGGACCAAGTGCACCATATTGTTGTGATTTTTATGAATTTTTACTAGAATACATTGCTTCGGAGTGATACATGAACCAAGTGGAGACAATCAACATGTGGCAAAGCTAAGAAAATATTTAACACTTGGTCCGCGTTCAGGTCCTCATCACGGACCAGTGTTAAATGGGTGCTTTCTGAGTCAGCTGACAAAAATAACAAGTGGGCAAAAATAAGGCTAAGTCTGTGACGCGGACTTGAGTAAAAGTTGGGAAAAGCCAGATTTTCAGTGATTTTTAGTGCTATAAGAGATCCCACATTTGCTGTAATTGATGAGTGTGTTATCTTTGGACGTGAAAACAGTGAAGAAAAGGAGAAGACAAGTTCTTCCTCCTTTGGTTAGTTACATTTATCGATCTGCTTGTTTTGATTATGAGTTTGAATATGTATTTGGTGCGTAATCTTAATATGAGTTGCTAAACTTATCATTTTCTAGGATTGTAACTATAGACAATCCTTTAGTTGTTGAATCTTTACATTTATGAATGAGTTGTGATAAGTTTATACTCCTTAAGTCATCCATTTTTAAGCTTGATCATCTTGAAAATGAACTTGTTGTGTAGCATGAATTTGAAAGATGTTGTGATGCATAGAACATACATAGTATAAGAAGCTTGTTTGATTTATAAAAATAACTTAATTTGTGTATTGGAGAATTGTATAACTACCTCTACACCTTGCTTGATTCAAAATAAAGGATGAAATCTTTAAGGTATTTTTATTGGATTGTCTATCCTCGCTCAACAATGTAGTTAGACAAACACTAAAAATAAGCTAAAAGGAGGTGTGCAACCCTATTTTGGTAATTTCAACCCTTTGAATCAACAATCGTCAACTCAATCATAAGTGTAATGTTTAATAACTAATTCGGCGTCGACAAAGTTACAATCTCAAAATTTCATTTATATTGATATTTAATCACAAAAATCAACTTGAATATAATCATACTTCCTAGTTCTTAATAGTTCATAAGCTAGTTTGTAATAATACTTTTAATCAAACTTCATTCAATTTTTCATCAACATAAAAATTTAGAAAATTACCAAGTTATATCAAGTCTCTTGGGTTTGACATCCCGATCCTTAAAAGACCACTGTATTACTTGTTTCGACTACATACACTTGCGTGTGCTAGGAGCCCGAAAAATAGGTGTTGTTTTTTAACTCTCGCTTAAAGTTGTTTCCAGGGAAGCTAAGGTCTAAATGGAGTGACCCGTATGTTGTTGTATCCGTTACACCCCATGGAGCTGTGGAACTGAAAGACGTAATCTCGAATCAAACATTTTTGGTGAACGGTCAACGTGTGAAGCATTACTATGAGAAGGACACAAACCAAGTTGTGGATGCCATTGATTTGGCCAAAGATGAATAAATATCGATGAGTCGTGCCACGACGTTAAATCAAGCGCTTCACGGGAGGCAACCCGTGGTGAGGTAACATGTATTTAATCTTGTGTGTGATTTGAATAATAATAATAAAGTGGGTTTCTCATGCATTTTAAATCTTGAAAAAAAAAAGAAATTCTGAAAACTAGAAAATTTTGCAAAAGTGAACTAGTCCGCCACAGCTCCTCGTCGTGGACTTGGCCCATTTTTGGGTAAAAATTTCAATCCTCATTTTCCGTTTATTTGTTGAATATTTTTTGAAAAGTTTTGTTCAAATTAACATAGTTTGACGTATTTAAGTATTTTCAAGTGTTCGGAGAATTTCATAGGGCTTGGAACGAAAAATGAAAATTTTTTGAGCCCAAAACAGTGAGCATCCGCGACAGCTTCACGACGCGGATGCGTCGTGGATGCACACTATCTCAGGTGCCAAACACGCGAAAAATTAAGTGTAAATGCCGATAGATCTACGACGCTTCTTGTAAAATTTTCCGTGTTTTACATGGGATCTACCCCTTCAAATACCCCAAAAACGTTTTTCTCCCATTTTTCTTCCCCAAACCCGATCCCCATTCCAATTTCTCCTCCCTTTCATGCGCAAACTCAATTTTCAAGCGTCCCTGTGTTGCGAAGGTTGATTTTCACATGTTTTAATAATTTTTATCACCTTCTCTTTGCAGGTAAGTGCTTAATTCAAACTCTCTTGTTCTTGATTTATGTTTGAACTCTGGGTTTGTTAGATGCAAATTGAAGTGGGTAAAGGGTATTTGTGCAAATTTTTGTTTGAGTATTAATGGGTGTTAGTAAATTTGGGTCTAAATGCTTGTTATTGAACTTTGTGGTCCAAATTTTTGAGGGTATGGAACGCTAGGCCGAAAATAATGTGAAAATTGGGGAAAATTAGAGAGATTTCAGTTGAGAGTAAAATTTGATGTTGAACATTGTTGAAATCATGTAATGTTGGGTACTTTGTGAGATTGCAATGTTGAAAATTGAATTCTTTTGTGTTGTAATGTTCTTGAAATTGAATTTTAGATTTTTGAATGAGGTTGTCTTATTCCTATGTTATGAAGTTACTTTCAATTCAATTGAGAATTACCATGATTATTTGCAATGAGTAATGTGGATACTATGGGACTGTATTACTGTTGAAATTTGAATTACTGGAATGTTTTTATAAAATATTAAGGGCATCGTCTGTGGTTAACCCTTTGCTCAAATATTCAAAATTGTGATAAATGGACTGTACCTACATCTGATAACTCAACTGCATGATTGTCTTTGAGTAATGCTTTCTCTACTTGCCATTCTTCTGTCAATACATTGTAGTCTCAATTGGGTACGAATATGTAAACACTTGAGAAAACAGGAGTATGATGAATGGTTCTTTGTTGACTTATGGTTTGTGATGAATTGGGGAAATATGATGCGTATGTTTGAGGAAGGGACTGAAGGACTCGTTATGCTAACTTTAGATTATCCTTGGGTCAAAATGTCGTTATATGTTATTCATAATTTTTGAAATTGGCACGTTTACTTCATTATTGAAGTCATGAAATTCAGGGACTAATTTGGGAAGTCTGAGTACCTTCTCTTGTATATGTTTGAGATTAAGTATGGGGTCTTGGGAAACGTAACCCAGATATTAACTGTGGACTTGTTTTAATGCAGGAATTATGTCTCCCCGTGGACGTTGTGGCTCTCAATCTGGAGGAGTTGAACCCTCCAACACTCAGAAAAGGGCAAGAGATATATCACAAGTGCCAAAGGATACCCGGAGAATTCCAAGGGCCCGCTTCGGAGCCAAAGCAGTTGATAGGGAAGGAAAGCAGTGGTACCAGTCTCATGACGAGACTAAATACTACCCGGATGTGCCTATTGATATCGACTCGCTAAGGAATGAATACCCGAGAATCTTGGAAAGGTGTTTGGATTTGCAGTTGGGATTCCTTTTCCAACATCCCCGACTTTGCAATCTCAGCATGGTGCTTGAATTCTACGCAAATATAAGTAAGGAACCAATAGCTCAACAGTAATTGTTCGCAGTGTGGAGGTAAACTTTTCTCCACTTGCTATTAACGGGGTCCTTGGCACCCCACTGAGATTCTTACAGGTACTTTCAATAATCTCTGCCTCCGCTCGCCATATCGAGAAATCCACCCATACTCTAGCCGGACAGACCTCCACTGCTAAATAGGTCCTCCATGCTGATAAGGGTCACCATCTTTCCTTCCCATTTGCACGTATGTCGAAGGAGGCAAGAGTTTGGGTCAAGCTAGTCATACACATTCTTCCCGGGATGACACTTCTATAATGTCCCTAGGGATAGCATTTGCCTCACTTATGTACTCATGACAGGGATGACATTGAACTTTGGTGCCATTTTCAAGCTTGCAAAGAGAAAGGCAAAGACCCACAAGGTCGAAGGTATGCATTTGGTGGTCTTATAACGGAGTTATGTCTTAGTGCAAGTGTACCAGAGGAGGAGGTAGACTATATCCCTATCATTCAGCCCCCTCGTATGTTGCTAATCACGGTAAGGGGCCCGATGTGTCTCTGGGACCAGTGTTGACCACCGCTGACAGAGCTTATCGGGATAAGATGATTATGGCTCGCATGTACGGGCTACAGATGTTGCTACACCAAACAGGCGGTCGACCCTCCACCCCCGAGGAGCTCCGTGACGTTGAGGTCCGATACCCGTTAAATGCTCACGCCAAAGCTGTGTTGGGAATAGGACCGAGATTCATTGAGCCAGTGAAAGATGACGTGCCCACAGACCCAGGAGAAGAGCATGGGGAGTCCGAGGAGTCGGAGGATGAGGAGATAGCTAAGGATCTACCTTTTTCTGTGGGGGGAGAGCCTATTTTACCCGTCGCTCCGGATGATGATGAGTGATCACCGCTTTTCCATCTCACTAGGTATGTATGGCAAGCACTGAGGATGGTGCTACATTCTAATTGCAGGTTGGGAAAGCCTCAGCTGCTTTAACATTTCAAAGCTGGTTTTAGTTGATTTTATTTTGAGACATTAGCTTTTATTGTTAGTTTGAGACATCTTTTAATATTTTTGGATTATGACTTATGTTTTTTAAGTAGTATTTTGTTTGGGTTTTCAGATGTAAATAGTGAAGTGCATTTTGTTTTGGAATTAAAATTGTGATATAAATATGTTTGGTAAAATTGCACAAGTCGTAGTAAATCAAGAGTGTCGGTAGTATGTACATATAAGTTTTGTATGCCAATGTTATGAACTAAAATAGCTTAATTTTTGACTTTCTAGTAGCTAATATTCACAATCGGTACTTAATGAATTTAGATGCTTAATATTGAACTCATAAGAACGAAGTGATAGTAAATCTAGCGTTGCCTTATGTTGAGAATATACCATGTGATAGTAAGGAAAAGTGTTAGTCTACATTGTTATAGTTACTAGAACTTGCCCGGTATGTGAATTTGACGTAGTAAGGATTGAATTTGAAGGAAAGGATCTAGGCATTTCTTGGCTAGCCTATTAAAATTTTTGCCTTTTATCCACCTTATGTCAATACTTTAATTAACCCCTTTGAGCTTTTAAATCCCTTTTCTTTGATCCACTATGTTTCGAGCCAATCCCATTCTTTAAAATTTAATTATATTGATCCAAAATATTGAGCCTTAAGGCAGATGGTTTAGAGAATAAAGAGCTGACCTGAAGGAATATTTCACGAGGTGTGTGTGTGTGTACATATATATATATATATATATATATGTACGTATGTGTGTATGTATTGATATATATCTTAAAAAAATTGAATTGAATTGAATTTTGAGCTTGCTGTATATACAACAGGTTGTATAAATTTTCTTATAGTTTGAATGTTGTGTGGTATATATGTGAGTGAGGAAAAGTGATAAGAGATGTTGATTTAATTGGAAATAATGACAATGATTTGAAAGAGGTAATGTAAGCTTAAGCTTGGGAATTAAGCCTTGTTTGCTATATTCCGAAATTGAATCTTATTAGCCTTTAAAGCTATATTACAACCAAATAAGAAGACCTAAGTGATCTTTAAAATGAAATCCTCTGAGGTCAACTTTACATTAAGGGCAAGTTTATAGGAACCAGAAGCAATGTGAGACTTCATTTTTGAGAGTGAGAGTTGATGTTGTACCCTATTTTAGTCTACTTATAGGTTTGAATTATGTGATTTGGGTAGTTCTACTGATGAGGGTACATAATCATGTAAGGATGGCAACTAGGTGATACTATTAATTGAACTTTCACATGAGTTCGCATCAATTCATCAAATGCTTAAAGTGAGTAATACTGCTAGAACTCTTGAAAAATGTTACTTTGGTTCAAAATATTTGTTCATATGAAGCTTATTATACATACTACTTAGGAAA
>JAPFFP010091134.1:0-20928 GCA_026153255.1 Solanum medicagineum
GGCTTTGTATATGTCTAGAGCTTATGTTTATATTGTACAGTTAGTTGAGGCGGGGCCTGTCCCGACCCTTGTCAGATTTTTTCTTTATTTAGAGGCTTTCTAGACTATGTAAAGCAAAGTATGGACATGTCTCCCACTTTAGACACCGTGGCCCCAACGGCTTAGTCATATGTATTTCCTTTTGGCTTGTTATCACGGTTTATCTGCTTTAAGGCATGTTAAAGTTAGAAACCCCTCATAATACGTATAGTAAGCACATAGGTACAGGTTGGTTCTCCCGGGCCTTATCGGCAATGAGTGCCAGTCCGTCCTAACGGGACTTGGGGCGTGACAATCAATTTCACCCACTCCATACCACTCTCTTAAATAAGTATGCAGATCTAAGTTAGAACTAAATTTGCAACCTTAATTCATAATGAAACATGGAGAAATTGAGATAACCATAATCATTCAATCAATAATCAAGCGATTGTCAAATACCCATAATCAAACTCTACAAATTCAACTATTACATCCCCCTTGAAGGTTGGGGTTTAGCAAGATACAAAAATAAGAACTAGAATTATACAAAATTCATGTTCATCCATGGCAATTGAGTGCAATTTCCCCTAAACTGATCGTTCAGTCACTCACTCTAAGTAGAAAAACCCTTGGATTACTCTCAAATCGATGTATTTGTGTTTCCTTGCAAAACTCTTTTCTAGAACTCCCAAATTTTTTTAAAAATTGGACTATTTATACTCAAGGAGATTTTTCATTTTAGCGTATTAATAGAGCTAGCCAACTGAGTCAGCGAGTCACTCTTTACTTTTTTCTCTTGCCTTTTTCATCTCAACTTTGACCAATACTTTCTAAAGATTTTTGCGAGCCTGATTATGCTCGCCGACTAAGTCGGTGAGTCATATTTGGCATCTTTTCCTTTTCATTTTTGCTTTATTTGGCCATAGTTTTTAGATGGTTTGGCGAGCTAAGTTAAGCTGGCATAAGTCAATGAGTCACCAATTGAAGATCCTTCTCGCCTATCATAGATTCAGTGATGATATTTTCTAGAGGCTTTAGCGATTAACTATTTCTCTCACTTTTCAGGGTTGGTGAGTCACCAACCAAAACTCAAGCTTGACAATTCATCCTCATTAATTGGATGGTTCCTTTACTTGAGTGTTTGGCAAGGTCCATATCAGTATGGGTGAGTTGTTGATGCACTTGGCAAATCACCAATTGTATTTGGCTGGAACCAGGCTTCATTTCATCAGTTTTGCCCACTTTTTGACGCTTAACTACCAATTTGCCTTTAAGTCGTATCCAGAACCTTCCATAGCTGTAAAACAACAAAAACATATCAGTTCATAGCATAAGCGAGGCATTAAGGACATTTTCTCTATCAATTAAAGCACCAAATAAGTTAAATTTTTGATAACTCATCAGCTCTATGGGTGAAAAGTACCTATGGATGAATACCCATATACCTTGATGAAGAATAAAGGGGAATTAGGAACTAAATTGCTAAGTATTAAATGAATTCACTTCTTTGAGGAAGAAGAGAGTCTTGAGATGGTTTTTGGAGAGTGAATTTTGTAATTTTATGGTTGAAGTGTGATACAAATACTTTAGATAGGTTAGAGTAATAATTTAAGGATAATTTATTCTAGAAACCATCCAATAATGGAATTAGGAATAAGGGAAAAAACTCAAACAACCTTACGTAACATAAAAACAATAACTGGATGGACCCCTTCACGGAAGTCCTATCACAACCCATGATGAGGACCACGACCTGCGGTAGGGGTTATAGTGGAGGTTATGGCTGCTTGGAGGAAGGCCTTCCCTTCACGGGATCCACCACAAACCATGAAGTGCATGCCTTAGCATATAGGCAGTAAGGTCCCCTCCACCTAACCCTACTATGAGTAGTGGTGCACACTATGGCTTGTGGAGGGTTCAATGGTGGTCACCCAGTGTCTAAAGTTAGAAATTCTAGGGGAAACCTACTTGAGACTTTGTTCTACAACTTTCTAACTTCCAGGACATTACAACAACAAGTTTTACTCATCGTAGATGTGTATATGCATCATGGATTAGAGTCATAGATTAGGTTTAAGGGGGGAGGGTAAATGGAGTTCAATAGGATGAGACTACTAATAGGTTGTAGATACTTTGATGAGTGGTAATACAAGACTCATAGGTGGGGCAGTGTTTGGTGTAATTTTGTTATGTGTTGGAGTAAAGTACGAAGGATGTCTATGGACCATAAAAAATGAAAAGATGTATCTGAGTCCATGGGATTTCAACATAAAAAATTGGGTTACTAAAGTCTATATATAAAGGAATAGGATGGGCCTATAAATGGAACTATGGTTATAGATGTCTTCATGGCAGGAGATCCTAAAATCTTTGGAAGTTGCCCCATTATATTAAACACCTTATCTACGAACCATAGTTTGATCTACAGTCCATAGACCCACTATTGTGGATCCTTCCAATAGTTTTTAATGAAGGCATTTTTTGTTAATTTCTCCTGCCTTAAACCTCAAAGTATGTTGTTTTAGTTCCTAAAGACAACCCTTACTGTCCTACATTACTGAAAGTACTCCAATTATTCACAAAGAATCCTACACCACTAAAGATTTTTCCACTCAAATTTCTCTCAAGGATCAATAATATGAAAACAATGATTTCCTCAAGTCCTTACCCTATTTCTCAAGGGTTTTTCTAGGTTTCCATCTTAGGCATGTGGGTGTGAGGTCCCACAAGTAAGAAAGTATGAAAATACAGGAAAGGGGGAATCTGGAAATCTGCAGGGCAAAGTGCGACCCTATTTATGGCTCATGGTTTAATTCATGAGTCATAGACAAGGCTTGGGTTTGGTGGCACCAGGGTGAGACTTTGGCTAAGGGTGGGTGAGGTTCATGAGTGGATGATATGGTTTGTAAATGGAACTATAGATTGTACTATGGGTTCGTGGTTGAGTAGCTTAGGTTGATCAAGTTTTGGGTTTCTGAAGTCTGAAACACAAACCAACAAGACGAGTTTATCACGTCCCAAGCCTAGGGCCTAGACGTGATCGGCGAATGAGGAGCCCGAAGGGACCCTAAAAAGCCTCATAGAATATCATTATACATCCTTGGTCGCGGAAGCAATATTAAACATCATAACAAACCATAAACAAGGGGAAATGAGACTAAGGGAGAAGGAGAATGTAATAATTAAACAACATAGAAGAGTCAAAGCTTATACATAAATACTCAACATGTCCAACAAACACCTCTAAATACATAGATAGAGTGGGGCCCAATACACAGTAACTGGGCTCACCCTCATAGTCAAATAAAACATAAGATAATGTCTCAAAACATAGTTAAGAGGGAAACATAAACCAAAGTCCTGGAATTGAGGACTCACCAACAAACTTGGAATAGCACCGCCTAGCCACGTGGAAGAGGATGATCAACTTTGGCACCAGTTCCTACATGGTGATATCATATAGGAAAGAGTATGCGTTAGTACGTTTGAATGTACTAAGTATGTGGGATACAATGCAACAAGAGACAAGATTCATAATCAACATGCAAAACGATAGGCAATAGGTATAATATAGCAATATGTCATGTATGATCAATGCATAAGTAAAACATTCTTAGGTAAATCATGCTCATATAGAATATCATATGTGAAGATGAGACCAAGCTAGCTTTCCAAGGAATGAACCCCTTGGTAGGTTGGTGATGTTGCCATCCCATCACCTAGGTAGAGATGAGTTAAAACCCTCATTCTAGGTTAGTGACGATCCTACCCCATCACCTTGGTGGAGATGAGCTTAAACCCTTATTCTAGGTTAGTGACGATGCCACCCCATCACCCTGGTAGAGATGAGTTTTAACCCTCATTCTAGGTTACCCGAGCTCTTGTCCCCCCGGCTTGGGCATGGTCTATGCAACACTTTATATAAGATTCATTATAGCTCTAATGCAATACCTTATGTAGTAATAATCATGTATATAAGCTCATTTCATCATCATAACATCATTCATATCATATTTCATGCTTTGGACCTTCAATTCCTCAAGAAAACATAACCGAGCATTTTATCGAACATCTTGGGGGTGTATAATGGGGGTAATAGAGTATGCAATTTGGAGATGAAATCATGTAGGAAAATCAGTGGTAAAACCTTTAATCAATACTTTGCAACACCCCCAAGACATTCATGTCAAAACCCCACATCAAAACCAATATTAGATCTAAGATTTGAAGCTCAAAACATGCTTAAACAACTATACATTCATTTATTAAAATTACTGCGCAATAAATTTCTCAATATTCAAGACCCACATGTAAAATCAACTTTAAATCATGCATTATTAAGTAAAAGAGGGTTTAGGCAACATGGATGGAAGTACCCAATGGTTCAACATTACATACCTTAGCTTTTGTGAAGTTCTTGAAGAAGACTTTAATGGAGATTTGAAGCTTGAGTGATATCCTTGAAGAAATCCTTGAGATTTGCATTGAGTTTGGGACTAGAAATGAGTCTAAGTGTTTGGGAAATATTGGGGAATGTTTTTGGGTGATATGAGAGTGAAATAAGGCTAAGTATAGGTGAAATACATTTGGAAAAACTTAGTTCCAACACTTAGAAAAATCTGGGCAAACTAGCAAAAGATAGTGTAGGAAAAACACCTCTCCGCATCGCGGAGAGGTCGCGTACCGCTTCTAGAAATTTCACCAAGTGCGAATTTTATAATTCGATTCCTTTGCTTTAAATTAAAGGTTAGACCCTTTTCACCCTAATTTGGACCCCGTGAACAAGAATATGAAGTCAGATTTCTGAAATTCTAAATGGATTTTTAGATATATTGAAAACAAGATTTCGAGCACTTTCGAGGAACGTTTTCGGGAACTTTTTGGGGTCGTTTCAATATCTCCCCCTTGGGAACATTCATCTCCAAATGTAGAGGAGACATACAAGACAAGAATTATCATGACCAAATCAGCCCCAACATGAATGCAACATTACATTTAAAACATCACTTTCAAAATCCCATTATAAGTGTGATATCATCATAAATTACCAGCTTAAACATGAATGTATATGAATGACATACGACTGAAATGTAAGAATTGGAGTCACATAGAGGACTTAGAATTAGTAACTTAGGCTTGAGTTGAGTGGAAGAATAAGGGTAACGATTTTGCATGTCCACCTCGGCCTCCCAAGTAGCAATCTCGACTTGATGGTTCCTCCAAAGGACCTTAACGGATGCCACCTCTTTGTTTCTCAATCTCTTTACTTGCCTATCCAAGATCTGAACTAGAACCTTCTCATAAGTCAAGTTATCTTCAACAACACCCACAACCTCAAGGGGCATAATGGCATTAGGATCACCAACACACTTTCTCAACATAGAAACATGGAATACCGGATGGACAAAATTCATCTCATTAAGCAACCTCAATCCTCTTTATCACCTCATAAGCCACCTTACCAATCCTCTTTATCACCTCATAAGGAACAAAATACCTAGGACTCACTTTCCCTTTCTTACCAAATGAACCACACCTTTCATTGGACAAACCTTTAAATAAACCCAATCACCCACTTGGAATTCTAGGTCTCTTTTCCTCACATCGGCATAGGATTTTTGACAACTTAGGGCTTCCCTCAACCTTTCCCTAATCATCTTAACCTTCTCAAGAGCATCCATAAATAGATCCGACCCCAATAAGGCCACCTCTCCAACCTCACACCAACCCACCGGTGATCTACAATGTCTCCCATGAAGAGCTTCAAAAGAAGGCATGCCGATGCTAGAGTGATAGCTATTGTTGTAGGCAAACTCAATCAATGGAAAGATGATCATCCCAACTACCCTTAAGCTCCAAGACACAAGCCCTAAGAATATCCTCAAGTGTTTGAATCATCCTCTCGGCTTGGCCATCCGTTTGAGGGTGGAAGGCCGTACTAAGGTGAACCTTGGTTCCAAGACCCCTTTGAAAAGGTCTGCAAAAGTGTGAAGTAAATTGTGCACCATGATCCGATATAATGGATAAGGGAACCCCATGCAACCTTACCAACTCATGGATGTACAACCTTGCATACTTTTCAACCCCTTATGAAGTCTTGACCGGTAGAAAGTGAGTCAATTCCGTTATCCTATCAACCACAACCCACATGGAATCAAAACATTTTCTAGTCATGGAAAATCCAACCACAAAATCTATATTAACTATCTCCCACTTCCAAGTAGGAATCTCTATGTCTTGGGTTAGGCCACCCGGCCTTTGGTGTTCGGCTTTGACTTGTTGGCAACTATGGCATCCGAAAACAAATTTGGCAATGTCTCTCTTCATGCCTCCCTATCAATACGCAACCCTCAAGTCTCTATAAATTTTGGTGGTGCCGTGGTGGATAGAATAAGAGGTATTATGGGCTTCATCAAGAATCTCCCTCAAACCATCAACACATGGAACACACAACCTACCTTTGTATCTAAGGGCCCTATCTCCCCCTTGGGAGAAAACCTCTATCTTGCCTTCTTTCACCCAGGCCTTCAACTCAAGTAAGGAGGAGTCTAGATCTTGTTTTGCTATCACCATATCAACCAAAGAAGATTTAGAGCCATCAACAACAACAACACCATTACCCACATCTTCCAACCTCACCCCCAATCTAGCCAAACTATGCCCCTCCCTAGCCTTCTCCCTTTCACCACCATCCACATGAGCTAGGCTACCCATAAACACCCGACTCAAAGCATCCGCCACAACATTTGCCTTACCCAGATAATAATGCATACTCATGTCATAGTCTTTAAGGAGTTCTAGCCACCTTGTTTGTCTCCAGTTAAGATCGTTTTGAGTGAAGACATATTGAAGGCTTTTATGATCGGTGAAGACATCAACATGCACCCCATACAAATAATGATGCCAAATCTTTAATGCAAATACCATGCCAATTCAAGATCATGGGTAGGGTAGTTCTTTTCATGCACCTTGAGTTGCCTAGAAGCATAGGCTATGACCTTACCATTTTGGATTAGTATACAACCCAAACCAACTCTAGATGCATCACAATACACAACAAAACCCTCAAACCTATCCGGTAGTGATAATATAGGAGTGGACATATTGGAAGCTTTTCTCACATTCATCGGTCCATACGAACTTAACCTTCTTTTGAGTCAATTTTGTCATAGGAGAAGCAATGGAGGAGAACCCATTCATAAACCTTCTATAGTAACCCGCAAGGCCCAAGAAACTCCTAATGTCCGACGGGGTCAATGGTCTAGGGCAATTCCTAATCACATCGATTTTCTTAGGATCCACTTTTATACCATCCTCGGACACCACATGACCAAGAATGCAACCTCTTGCAACCAAAATTCACACTTGTCATACTTAGCATATAATATCTCCTCCCTCAATCTTTGCAACACAAGCCTCAAATGACCCATATACTCCTCCCTACTATGTGAATAGATCAAAATATCGTCAATGAAGACAACAACAAAGGAATCAAGGTAGGGCTTAAAGACCCTATCATTAGGTCCATGAAGATGGACGGCGCATTAGTTAACCCAAAGGACATAAACACAAATTTATAATGCCTATATCTAGTCCGGAAGTCCATCTTCGGAATATCACACTCCCTCTTACTTGATGGTACCCGGACCGAAAATCAATCTTAGAGAAAAAGCTAGCCCCTTGCAGTTGGTCAAACAAGTCATCAATCCTTGGAAGAGTATATCTATTCTTTATAGTGACCCTATTGAGTTGCAGGTAGTCAATGCACATTCTAAGTGACCCATCTTTCTTCTTTACAAACAACACCGGTGCACCCCAAGGTGATTGGCTAGGTCTAATAAACCCCTTCTCTAACAAATCTTTCAATTGCTCCTTTAACTTCTTCAACTCTGCCAAGGCCATACAGTAAGGGGGAATGGAGATAGGTTGGGTGTCGGGAAGGAGATCTTTGCAAATATCTATCTTCCTTTTTGGAGGGACACTGGGAAGGTCATTTGGGAAGACATCAAGAAATTCATTAACAACTAGGACTCACTCAATGGAAGGGGCTTTGGACTCCACATCTTTGACTCTCACACGATGATACAAACACCCCTTGGAAATTAACCTATGGGCTTTAATGCATGAGATGAGCCTACCCCTCACTACTACATCATGACTTTCCCACTTAGGACAGGTTCATTTGAAAATTAAAACTTGACCCTACGGGTTCTACAATCAATAGAAGCATAGTATGCGTGCAACCAATCCATTCCAAGAATAACATCAACATCAACAAAATCTAATTCAACAAGATCACAAGGTAATATTTTATGCAAGATTCTATACATCCTCCTAGCAACAATAGATGCACCAATAAGAGTAGACACCTCATATGACTCATGCAATAATTCTGACTAAACATGAAACTTTTTAGCAATAAAGGGGGTAACAAAGGTAAGGGTGGCACCGGGATTAATCAAATCATATACATCAAGATCAAAGATTTTCAACATACCGGTAACTACATCGGGAACCTCATCAACAACTTGCCTTCCATGTAAAACATAGAATCGATTGTGCCTTGGGGCACCACCTTGAGGACCACTCCTACCCAATGGAACCGCATTTGTACCCGGGACCTTGCCACGATTTCTTGGACAATCCACCTTCTTGTGACCAAGCTCTCCCCAACCATAGCATGCACTAGTACCCTTCAAACACGGACCATTATGGCTCTTCCCACATTTAGGAGACACATCATTAGGAGCCACAACACCTACACCTTGGGGCCTAGGGAAATCATTGGCAAACTCCCTATTTGTAGCATGAGGAGGCCCTTGGCCTTGATGGAATCGACCACCCCTAATACGAGCTCTCTTGGCCTCATGGTTCTTCATCTTCCTCAACTATTCTTCTTCCATTTGTTTAGCATATGTAATTAATCGAGACAAGTCCATATCACTAATAAGCAAGATGGACCGTCACTCTTCACTTACCAAATCAGAGACCCCCATAACAAATATATTCATCCTTGACCTATGGTCGGCCACCAAATGAGGAGAATAATTTGAAAGTTGGTTAAATTTGAGGGCATACTCCCTCACACTAATACCACCTTGTTTCAAGTTCATAAACTCAATCAACTTTACTTCCCTAAGCTCAAGAGGGAAGAACTTATTAAGGAAGGACAATTTAAATTCCTCCCAAAACACCATATAGCCATTACCCTTCTCTACTTTCCATTGATTAAACCAAATTTGGGCCACGCCCTTGAGTTGGTATGCCACCAACTCCGCCTTCTCATTTGGCTCAACACCAATAATCGACAAGATTTTGTAGACTTCATCAATAAACTCTTGTGGATCCTCATCCACCTTTGACCCATGGAAAATCGAAGGATTCATCCTCATGAAGTCCCTTACCTAGCTCCCGGGGTAGTAGCATAAAGCATTGTAAGAGCATCCAGGAGCTCACCATTGGTAGGTTGCTCCTTGAGAGTTTGGGCCCGTCTTCTTCTTGTATTTGACATTATCTAGCATAGCAAAGAACAATCGTTAGGGGGGAAACAACTTATCGCAACTCTAATGCATGACTTAGAACATGAAGAAGGGAAACATTTCCTAAAACGTCTCATAGCCTCTTATTCGTAGTCATAGTGCGGTTCACAACCATGAATAGGACTCTAATCGATGTGGTGTGTTGGACTCCATGGATCTATTAACTTAGTGCCCTGATACCAAATTTGTCATATCCCAAGCCTAGGGCCTAGACGTGACAGAAGAATGGGGAACTCAAAGGGACCCCAACAAGCCTCATACCATATCATCACACATCATTGGTCGCGGAAGCAATATTAAACATCATAATAAATTATGAAAAAAGGGAAATGGGCCTAAGGGAGAAGGAGAATGTAATAGATAAACAACTAGAGGAGTCTAAGCTCATACATAAATACTCAACATGTCCAACAAACACCTCTAAATATATAGATAGAGTGGGGGCCAAGACAAAGTAACCGGGCTCACCCTCATAGTCAAATAGGACATAAGATAGTGTCCAAATACATAGATAAGAGGGAAACATAAACTAAAGTCCTTGGAATTGAGGACTCACCAACAAGCTTGGAATAGCATCGCCTAGCCACGTGGAAGAGGACGATCAACTTGGGCACCGGTTCCTACACGGTGATATCATGTAGGCAAGAGTATGCGTTAGTACGTTTGAATGTACTAAATATGTGGGATGCAATGCAACAAGAGACAATCTTCATAATCAACATGCATAACGATAGGCAATAGGCATAATATAGAAATATGTCATGTATGATCAATGCATAAGTAAAACATACTTAGGTAAATCATGCTCAAATAGAATATCATATGTGAAGATAAGACCAAGCTAGATTTCCAAGGAATGAACCCCTTTGGTAGGTTGGTGATGTTACCACCGCATCACCTAGGTGGAGATGAGTTTAAACCCTCATTCTAGGTTAGTGACAATGCCACCCCGTCACCCTGGTGGAAATGAGTTTAAACCCTCACTCTAGGTTAGTGATGATGCCACCTCATCACCTGGTTGAGATGAGTTTTAACCCTCATTCTAGGTTACCAGGCTTTTGTCCCCTCGGATTGGGCAAGGTCTATGCAATACTTTATATAGGATTCATCATATCTCTAATGAAATACCTTATATAGGAACAATCATGTACATAAACTCATTTCATCATCATAACATCATTCATATCATATCTCATGCTTTGGACCTTCAATTCCTCAAGAAAATATAATCGAAATGGGGGTAAAAGGGCATGCACTTTGGAGATGAAATCATGCAGGAAAATCAGTGGTAAAACGTTTAATCAACACTTTGAAATGCCCCAAGACATTCATGTCAAAACCCCTCATCAAAATCAACATTAGATCCAAGATTTGAAGCTCAAAACATACTTAAACAACCATAAATTCATGTATTAAAATCATTGTGCAGTAAATTTCTCAATATTCAAGACCCATATGTAAAATCAACTTTAAATCATGCATTATTAAGTAAAAGAGGGTTTAGGCACCATGGGTGGAAGGACCCAATGGTTCAACACCACATACCTTAGCTTTTGTGAAGTTCTTGAAGAAGACTTTAATGGAGATTTGAAGCTCGAGTGAGATCCATGATGAAATCCTTGAGATTGGCATTGAGTTTGGGACTTGAATTTAGGGTTAGAAATGAGTCTAAGTGCTTGGAAAATATTGAGGAATGTTTTTGGGTGATATGAGGGTGAAATAAGGCTAAGTATAGGTGAAAATACGTTTGGGAAAACTTAGATCCAACATTTGAAAAAATCTGGGCGAACTAGAAAAAGACAGTGCAGGAAAAATACCTCTCCGCATCGCGGAGAGGCCGCGTCCCGCTAGAAATTGCACCAAGTGCAAATTTCAAAATTCGATTTCTTTTCTTTAAATTTGAGGTTAGAACCTTGTCACCATAATTTGGACCCCCTGAACAAGAATATGAAGTTGGATTTCTGAAATTCCAAATAGATTTTTAGATATACAGAAAACAAGATTCCGGGCACTTTCGAGGCAAGTTTTCGGGAACTTTTACGGGTTGTTTTAGAGTTGTACTCCTGTTTATTGTCCTCAAATGTACCATAGATGGACTCTTTAAGTTGGAAATTTTTCTAACTGTTGGATAGTCTCACGAGCCATTTTTACAATTCGTAAACCAATCTATGTGTTGTACAAAGGACTTGCAGATTAAGTTTCAGAGACATTTTCAAAAGGTCCAAAATGCAACAGGACAAAACCACATTTCTATGACCTGTGGTCTGACCAGTGACCCATAAACAGGGGTTGTGTTTTGGGTGTAACAATTTTAACAAAGGGAATTTTGAACTTTTCCCGTGCCCTTTGTATCTTGGTAAGTAGATTACTCCTTCTACAGTGTGGAGGCAACATCAGGATTCTATATAGTAGCTCGCATGGTCTTAATTCCCATTAAGGTCTCCTCTCACATAGCATGATTTGTTGCGAAGCTTATGTATCTTTCAAGCATGTTTTTAATAAGGCATTAAGCATCCATTTCATATTGAGCTTATTGCCCTTGTTAGTGTATGCACCTTGTTTATTATGGCGTATGATTTCCTTGTTGTATTGTATCCCACATAATTAGTACATTTCATAGTACTAATGCATATTTTTCCTAGATGATATCTCTATGTAGGGCTCGACGATCATCTTTTTTCTTACGCTCACGGTTGATTTATCAGATTGAAGACTTTTCTTTGTTAGTGAGTCCTTCAGTATCGAGGACAATAGCCCCTTTCTATCTAGCTTGTTGTTTATGATTATGACACTTTATTTCACTTTATGGATGTTTAAGGGTGAGCTTGTGACATATCTAAGCCTCCCGTGCTATCTATGTTTAGAGGTATTTTTGGATGCATGGTTATGTATTAGGGATTTGATTCTATCTTGTAAGCATATGTTGATTGTACCATAGTCCCTATCCCTTACGTTTTGCTCATTTTGACTTATTTACCAATGTTGTGCTTAATGTATGTTAAGGCTTCCTTCGGGTTCCCCATTCTCCATGTCGTCTCTAGTCCTTAGGCTTGGATCTTGACCAGCTTGGTATTCGAGCACTAGGTTTATAAAATGCTGTTTAGAAAATCTAAGATACGACATCAAATAGAGTCTTGTTCATGGTTGTGAAGTGTGCTACAACCATAAATAGGAGGCTATGAGACATTTAGGAAATGACTTACTTCTTTCACATTCTATGTCATGCCTTATAACATGTCCTAAGCTTTCCTATTTCTAATGACTTGTTCTTTGCATTTCTACATAATACCTCGAAGAAAAATTCCACCAACAAGGGTTCCTATCCCTGATGAGGACAAAATTCCTCTAGTTCCATAAGCTTTCGAAGAGGAAGGGGTAACTCTTGCCGAATACCTGAATGTTATCACCTTGTTGGCACAAGTCGTAGCCAACCAAGTCAACCAAGGGACCCAAGCTCCTCATATTGCTGCATTGGCCTCAAGAGTAAGGGATTTCTCTAGGATGAACTCTTTAGAGTTTCATTGCTCAAAGGTAGAGGAAGACCCCCAAGAATGCCTAGATGAAGTGTACAATGTTTTCGATATTATGGGGGTGAGCTTAGAGATAAACAGGGAACTAGAGGCCTACTAACTCAAGGGCCTTGTACAAATATGGTTCACACAATGGAAGATGAAGAAGGTGGATGATGATCCTATTCCTTGGGAGGAATTCAACGATGCCTTCCTTGACCACTTCCTCCCTACTAAGCTAAGGGAAGCATGAATGTCAGTCAAGGCTTGGTGTGTGAAGGAGCATTCCTTCAAGTTTAAAAACCTCTCAAAGTATGGTCTTACCTTAGTCGTCGATCCCCGGGGAAAGGATGAACACATTTGTATTGGGAGTGTCTGACTTAATAAATGAAGAATGTCGTACCACCATGCTTGTAATGGAGATGCACGTATCATGGCTCATGACATATGTTGAACAAATTAAGGGAGAAAAGCTTATGAAGAGGCAAATGGGGGAGTCTCATAGGGATCATTTTGAAGGTGGGTTCCAAGGTACTAAAGGTGGTGGAAGTGGTTGCTTTAAACAAGGCTACAAATTTTAAGACCAAGGGTCTTTCATGTTCCAAGTCAAAGGTTCATCAAGGATAGGGTGCCAAACACAAAATCACAATTTGTGGTGGACCAAACTTCCCTAGATGCTGTAAGGACTTGGACTTTATACGACCTCAATGGAGCTTGCAAATTTAGTTCCGAAAATTTTGGACCAAGGTGACGCTCCATGGAAGCCTTCATCGTCCGTGTGAGGCTATACACATCATGTAAAGCCTCTTTAGAGTGGCCCTTGGCCTTGTGTGGGGTGTGTGGGCTTTAACATGGAGTTTGGGACTTAGGCATACCACATATGGACCACACAAGGGCTGTGTGAGGCTTCACGGACTGTGTGGTGGACCATGCGGTAGCCTTAGCCTTGAAACTTCACAGTTTTAAGCTAAGGCATGTCACAAGGGTCGTCCCAAAGATCATATGAGCCTTTACAGTCTGGTGAGGGCCCACAAATAGGTGCCGGAGTGAAAATTTTCTAAGTATTGGATCACCATCTCGGAACTTTGTCGTGAAGATTAATTTCTAACTGTAGTGGGATAGGGGAGAGTTACGGTCCCTATGTACAGACTGTGAAGCCCTCCATATGGTTGCCTACGTTGAACTTTTCTAAGTGTCAAATCACAGACCAGATATATGGTCCGTATGCCTTCACACGGACCGTATACACCCTCCTAGTGACCCCTGACTTTAATTTTTCTACTCATTTCATTAATGACATTTCCATAATTATGGTTCTTCCTAAGGGTCTTTTATGACTTTATATGCTACCTAAAGACATTCAAATGACCTATACTTTATTTCTCTCATTCTAATTCATCCTTACACTTAGAATTATATTGAACTCTCCTTAAGAACTCTCTCAAAGACTCTTGTGAAGACTAAGCTTGGAATCCAGGGAAAACTCCTTCCTTCATCAAATTTTTTCTTGAATCTTCTTCATTAGATAAGGTATGCCAGATTGATTCTTGGTCCCTTTCAATCAAGAAGACCCAAACTCTTTTTACTTGAATTTCATGTAATTTTTCTTACTTTAAATATGAGTTTCGAAGATTATTGTTTATTAAATTCAATTGAAGCATGAGCTATGCTTATTTGATGATTTTAAGTTTATTTAAGCCCTAGTATGTTGAATTACTTGATTATTATGACTATCTGAATATCATTGTCCTTTTAAATTTTGTTTGAAACATGATTAACTAATATTATGATTTGAATGTGGATTTTACTTATGGATTTACTTGAATTTCATATTATATTGTTGATTTTAGATTTAATCTATATTACCCATTGCTATTCACATATGATTCATAGCATATGTATTCATGGGCATTGGATTTTATGAAACTTAAGAAGTGGGCTAAGCCCAATTATGTTTATGTATATGATTTTGATAAGATTATGGTTATGAAAAGAATGTGATCACATAAATGTCTATTGTTATTAGCTCTTTGAGTATATTGTGTGCTTGCACCATATTGTTATGTGCATGAGCTATTCTTATGTATGAGAAGCATGATTATGATCTATGATTTGACTTTTTAGCCCAAGTATGAATGATTATGAAAGGTGTTTGGCTTTTAAGCCTAAATGTTCCTTGAAATGATTTGAAATGAATATTGCCACTTTTTGAAAGCATGTATCTGTATAGGTATTCTTGTGGGATGTTTTGCCTTAGCACCGATGGATTGGGGGTGTCAGGACTATCCTAAAGGGTCCCTCTCCCTGTCGTTGAACTATATGCCAACATAGGAATGGTAGCCATCACCGAAATGATCGGTTCATAATAGATGGATATACATTGATATGATATGATATTGAAAATCCTTCTGAAATGACTGGGTCATAAGGAAGGTGTCCATCCACCGAAACGACTGAGTCATAAGGTTTGATGTGTATTACCCTTGGCAAGTAATCTTGTCCTACCAATGGGAGGTCTTTATTGGACTAACTATTATAATAGCTCGCATGATTTTGATTTTGTGATTCTACTCCATCCCCATTATATATAAGTAACCACATTTCATACATCATTGGTTTCATGGCATATTGTATATTACATCTCTTGCTATATATCTCTTTCTATATTATGTGACCTTTTCATCTAACAATGAATGCAGGTTTGATAAGTCATATGCATTGCATGTCCGCATACCTAGTACATTTAAACGCACTAACACATACTTTTGCCTACATGATTTAACCATGTAAGGACAAAGGACTACCTTCATCCACCGTATGATGGTTACCTTGGATCTTGAAATTTGCTTGTTGTGGTAAGTCCTATCTTCCAAGGACAAACCACCATTCCTTCCAAGACCAAACCACAATTCCTCTACCTATGATGCTTTTGTTTATGTTATTTACTTTGAGGGTAAGCTCGGGACATATCTTAGCCCTTGTCTTATCTTATGACTAGAGGCATTGTTGAACATCTTGTAGACTCTTTTACATTTAAATGCTAAGTGTTGTATCTAGATGTTATGTTTATGGATATGGCTATCTATTGGATATCATTATGTTGATTGGTTATGAGTGTTATGATGTGTTCTTATGTTAAGTTGTGAAAGATCCTAAGTTCAGAATTCTCCCCCTCCCCCCCCACAGAGTGAGTCATACTTACCCGCCCCTTAGTCTTTATATGCTACATGTTATGTGGATACATGTTAATTCCTTTTCTTATGACATCCCCATAGCATGAGTCCTACTTTCCCGTCCCTTAGAACTATATGTTTACTATTTGCATATGCTTTCGAACCAATGATGTGAGTATGGATACTTTGAGGCTTGTTTTGGGACTCTCGAGTTCCCATTCGCCATGTCACTCCTAGACTCTAGGTCCGGTCGTGAAAGAAGTCCAATGAGTGGGAAAAATCATGACGGAAAATATTTGAGGATACGGGTGCATGCTATGGTTGTGGCAACCTAGGCCACAAACTTGGCAATTGTCCAAGTGCTGTAAACAAAAGTAGAGATGACCGTCCCTAAGTACATGGTACTCATGGAGGTAAAAGGATAAAAGAGGGTCAACAAGAAGGTGCTCCACACCAAAACCATTTCTATGCTCTTCAAAGAGGCAAGGGGTGGATGAGGCACTCAATGTTGTCACCGGTATGTTAGAGGCTTTTGATTATGATGTGTATTATTTGTTGGATTCGGGTGCCACCTTGTCTTTCATTACCCCATTCCTTTCTAACAGGTTTGACATATGTCACAAAATGTTATGTGAAGTCTTTTTGGTGTCTACTCCCATTGGTGAGTCCATTGTTGCTAGAAGAGTTTATGGGGATTGCCTTATGTCCATTTTGCATGTCTTACCTTGTGATTTTGTTGAATTTGACATAGTAGATTTTGACGTCATTCTTGGGATAGATTAGTTGCATGCCTATCATGCCTCTATTAATTATAGAACCTGTAAGGTTAGGTTTCAATTTCTTAATGAATCCATTCTTCAATGGGTGGGTCACAATTCCATAGTTAAGGGTAAGTTTATTTCTGCTCTTGAGGCTCGAGAATTAATTGCTAAGGATTGCATCTATCATCTTGTAAGGGTTAGAGATGCGGATTTTGAAGTTCCTTCCATTGAGTCGGTCCCTATGGTTAATAAATTTTCTAATGTTATTCTTGATGATCTTCTCAATGTTCCTCCTGAAAGGGAAATCAATTTTAGCACAGACCTCCTCCTCAATACCGAAGCTATCTTCATTCCACCATACTATATGGCTCCGATGGAGTTGAAGGAATTAAAAGATCAATTAAGGGACTTATTGGAGAAGGGATGCATAAGGCCTAGTAAGTCATTTTGGGATTCACCAGTGTTGCTTGTGAGAATAAAGAATGGTTCACTTAGAATGTGGATAGACTATCGACAAATCAATAAGGTTACCATAAAGGATAAATTTCCACTATTGAGGATAAATGATTTTTTTGATCAATTGGTAGGGTCTAGTCACTTCTCCAAGATTGATCTTCGATCCAATTAACATTAATTAAGGATAAGGGAGTGTGACATTCCTATGATGGATTTATGGACATGGGTATGGGAATTTCAAGTTTGTGGTGATGTCTATCATCCTAACCAATGCACCTATAATATCTCAAGAATAGGGTGTCCTACCTTGACATGTTTGTTGTAGTATTCATTGATGACAATTTTATCTATTCCTGGAGTGAGGAAGAGCACATGAAGAATTTGAGGGTGGTTATACAAACCTTAAGGGAAGAAAAGATGTCTACCATGATTGACATATGTGAACTTTGGTAGAAAGAAGTTGTATTGGGAGTTTCTTGCTCTTAGTGGGGTATTACCAGAGATTTATAGAGGGATTTTCATCAGTCGCACCCCCTTTGACCAAATTGCTACAAAGGAAGTGAAGTTTCATTGGACCAATGAATGTGAAAAGAGCTTCGAAACCTTGAAAGATAAGCCTACCTCCCTTCCTATTTTGACTCTAGCAGAAGGGTTAGAAGGGTTTGTTATCTATTATGATACTTCAAGGGTCGCTTTGGGGTGTGTGTTAATGCAAAATGGTAAAGTCATTTCTATGCCTCTAGGGAACTAAAATTATATGAGCGTAATTACCTACACACGACCTTAAGCTAATGGTTATGGTATTTACATTGAATATATGGCATCACTATTTATACGGGGTTTATGTAGAGGTCTCTCTGATCATAAAATCCTCCAATGTGTATGCACTCAAAAAGATCTCAACTTAAGGCTAAGAAGGTTGTTGGAACTCCTAAGGATTATGATATAAATGTGCATTATCACCTGAGCAAAGCAAATGTTGTGGACAACACAGTTAGTAGGGTGTCCATGGAGAGTGTAGCTCACATTGATAATAGGAAGAAGGAGTTAGCAAGGGAAGTTCAAAAGTTGGCTAGGTTGGGAGTTAGATTGAGTGAGGCCAAAAATGGTGGTATGGTGGTGCTAAATGTTTTTGAATCTTTCTTCGTTGAAGAGGTTAAATCCAAGCAAGATTGTGATCCTATCTTGCTGGAGTTAAAGTTCTTGGTAAAAGAGGGTGAAGTAGAGGTTTTCTCCTAAGGGGGAGATGGTGTTCTTAGATACCAAGGTAGATTATGTGTGCAAGATGTTGATGGGTTAAAGGACTCAATTTTGAAAGGGGCTCACATTCATCCTATTCTATTCACCTCGGATCTACAAATATGTATAGGGATTTGAGGGAAGTATATTGGTAGGGGGGCATGAAGAAAGACATTTGAAAGTTCATGGCTGGATGTCACAATTGTCAACAAGTCAAACCTAAACATCAAAAGCTGGGTGGCCTAGCCCAAGACATTGATATCCCTACTTACAAATGGGAAGAGATTGATATGGACTTTGTGATTGGTTTTTCTAAGACTAAGACGCACTTCGACTCTATTTGGGTTATTGTTGATAGAATGACAAAGTTGGTTCACTTTTTATTGGTCAAGACAATTGGGTTGCATGGGGTGCCGTTATCCTATCATTTTGGACCATGTTGCCCAATTCACCTCTCGCTTTTGGAGATTTTTCTAAAGAGAACTTAGTGTTAAAGTCAAGCTTAGCATAATGTTTCACCCATAAATAAATAGTCAAGCTCAAAGGAACATTCAAACTATTAAGGATATGCATAGGGCTTGTTTATTTGAGTTCAAGGGTAGTTAGGATGATAATCTCCCACTCATCGAGTTCTCTCACATTAATAATTACCACTCGAGTATGGGGACGGCATCATTTTAGTCCTAATATGATAAGTGATGTAGATCCCCAATTTAGGTTGTTGGAAGTGGGGGGAATGACTTTGATAGGTCTGAATTTAGTTTTAGAGGCTTTGGAGAAGGTTAGGTCGGTAAGTGAGATATTAAAGACGACACAAAGTTGGCAAAAGTCTTATTTTGACATAGGAGGAGGGATCTTGAGTTCAAAGTTGATTATTGGGTATATTTGAAAGTCTAATCTATGAAGGATGTGGTTCAGATGGGAAAAAGGGAAAGTTGAGCGCTAGGTGTATAGGACCTTATAGGATCTTTAGATAGATTGGCAAAGTTGCTTATGAGTTAGAGTTGCCCATGGAGATGAGTATGGTTCATTTGGTCTTTAATGTGTCCATGTAGAGGAAGTGTGTAGGTGAACTGAGTTCCATTATGCCTTTGGAAGTGGTGAATGTTGAAGAGAACTTAACGTATGAAGAAGTCTCGATTGAAATATTTGATAGGAAAGTCAATGTCATGAGTCGGGCCTAGGGACTAGGAGTGAACGGTGAATAGGAACTTGAGAGTCCCCAAACAACCCTCATAAATATCATCGATTCAAAAGCATATAATTAAACAACAAACACATAATTCTAAAGGATATGGGGCTTTGGACTCAAGCTATGGGGATTTCATAGGGAAAGGGATTTGCATAAATTCACAAAGCACACAGAGACTTAGGGGCGGGTGAGTATGACTCACGCTACGGGGATAGAAGGGACTTAGGACTTCCAACATTCCCACATCTCATCATAATCACATCATACATCAATGTTATGATATAGAAATAAATGTATTCTCCATAAATAATAAGCACCACTCATAACAAGCCTGTACATAGAGTTTACATGATGTCCAATAATGTCTCTAGTCATAGAATAGGATGGGGAACACGACATGTCCCATGCACACCCTCAAAGTAAAGACATAAGTGAGTATAATATGATAAGTAGATAGAAGGTGGGTCTTGTACTTGGGGTAAAGGACTTACCACTAGCAACCTCACCATCCAATCTAACCGTCAAGAGGTAAATGAAGATAGTCTCCGGTCCCTACATGGTTAGATCATGTAGGAAAAAATATGCGCTAATACGTCTGAATGTACTAAGTATGCGGGCATACAAATGCTTATGAACATATTAATATGCAATCAATGTTAGATGACAAGGGAACCTATATAGAAGGAAGTATATAGGAAAGAATATAATATCAATATGCCTCGAAATCCATGATGCATGAATGCCATAATACTTCAACATACGAGGATGTGACCATAACTGACATCTAAGCACATGCAAGCTATTACATGAACTTCTGATGTATACCTCCACACTAAGATGACAATGGAATTTTTGCAAAAGATAGCCCGAACCACACCTTATGACCCGGTCTTTTCAGTGTGATGGCAACCTTACCTTATAACCCGGCCTTTGGGAAAGTATTTTCATAACATAATCATCCCTTTAAGGGGAATAAACATGAACCTATGTTGGCACATAGTTATGAGAAAGGTGACTTTACTTAAGGACCCGTTGAGT
>JAPFFP010091155.1:0-20923 GCA_026153255.1 Solanum medicagineum
CAATTTTGAGTTGAGTTTAAGAAGTACTTGAAGCTTTTGTATTTACAAGATAGCTGAGTAATAAAATTATGTTTTTGAGATATTTTGCTTGATACAACTTTCAGTTAAAGAAAAAGTGACAAGTTGACAAAAGTTTAGGAAAAGCAAAAGTTGGGCTAAGCCCCAAAAGATTAAAAAGGCATTTTGAGAACTCTTACTCTTAAGGTTATGAACATTATAAATGTTATTTTGGGAGTAATATTGAGCATCAATATGAGTGAGAGTAATAATAACTTAAACTCATAAACTACGTAGATGGCGTAGGATAGGTTTGTACCCAAAGTATAACTCCTTATTTCCACTGAGATAACCTAATTTCGGGATGGATCCATTCCCCTAGTTTTCGTCCGTAACCCTGGCAAAGTATGGGATGGCTTTGGTAGGTTGGGAAGATGCTGTATCATTTCGAAACTCATAGTCATGTTTGTCGGTTAGAGAAACTCCCCAAGCTAAATTAAAATAATTCTTGCATATAGAGTTTGAATAGATGTTTTACTTTTAGTATACATTATATCTGTTATCATTGCTACTCAATTTTGAAACATATTTTAGTTACTTTTGAGTATACTGTATTATCTTAAGTCCCCCATTTCGGATATTTCATATGCTCGTACATTTCACGTACTAGCGTCCTTTAGACCTGCATCATTTTATGATGCAAACGTAGGTGACCGAGTCCCTCAACAGACGCTCTCTTGAGGACTAGCTGTTCATTCAGTCATCGGTGAGGCCTCTTACTAGCTAGAGGCTTTAGAGTCTTATTTATGTTTTAATATTTCTTTTCAGTTATGGTTACTGTGGCTTGTCACAACAGTTGTTTTAAGTTATTTTAGTTCGAGGTTCCATGGACTAGATGATAGGAGTTCAGTTTTTACTTTGAATTATTTTAGGATATTTCCACTATTTAGTTTGTTCAAATTTTCGCAATATCTTTAGCTTATTATATCTAAACCTATCATTTAGTATCTAAGTCTTCTACTGAGTAAAGTAGAAAGGCAGAGATGGTTCTGGGTGTCGGCCACGTCCAGGGTGTAAAAACGGGGTGTAACAAACTTAGTATCAAAGCACAGACTTTAAGTGTCCTAGGGTGTCTATGGAAATGTGTCTAGTAGAGTTCGTATTATTGGTGTGAAGTGCACCATATCCATAATATGGAGGCTACAGGACATTAGGAAGTGTCACTATCAATTGCTATTCCATTTCGTGCTTCAGATTTTACTCTATTTAGTCCATTCTAATTCATATGTTCACATATTATTTTTCAGATCATGCCTCCACATAGAGTCGCCAAACCAGCCAGGGGCAGAGGATGTCGAGCCGGGGAAGGCAAACCAGCCTAATCCATAAATTCCTAATGGACCTAGAGGTCTAGCTATGCCTGTTAGCAACCATCACTAGTGGAAATTTCTAATGTTGAGCTCCGCCAGGCCATCTACACTTTGGCATAGGCAGTTACTATACAAGGAGGTCAATAGGAAAATTGCAGACATGATAGCTTAGTTACCACCTGGGTTCGTGAATTTCGGAGGATAAACCCACATGAGTTCACGGGGTTTGATGTGAAGGAGAATCTTGAGAAATTCATTGAGGAGCTCTAGAAAGTATTTCAAATTATGCAAATAGGTGATGCAGAGTAAGTTGAGTTGGATGCCTATCAGCTCAAGGGAGTAGCTAGACTTAGTTTGATCAGCGGAAGGGAGGTAAAGTAGAATGGGTGCCAACTTTGAGTTGGGCAGTGTTCGAGGAGGCCTTTCTAGGATAGTAATTTCTTAGAGAGTTGATGCAAGGTAAGGTAAGGGAGATTCTGAATATGTAGTAGGAAGCTATGAGTACGTGGGAGTACAACCTCAAACTTACTCAGCTATCTCATTATGCTTCGAATATGATAGCAGACATGTGTACTAGGATGGGTCTATTTGTATTAGGGCTCTCTCGGATGACTAAGAGAGAGGGTAGAAATACTATGCTAATTAGGGATACGTACATAACTCACATAATGACTTATGTGCAGTAGGTGGAGGAGGAAAAGATGCAGGATAGGGAGAAGATTAGAAATAAGAGGGTCAAGATATCAGGCCAAGAGATAGGTAAGAAGGGGGTTGGAAGTGCTAGTCATTTATTCTTTCAGCCTAAGACAACCTTCATCTACTCGTACACCTACACCGAGGGTCACACATTAGTAGGGATCACAGAGCCGTAGAGTTCAGGGCAGCCAGTCACATAGGAGTCTAGCTCAAGGATTGACTCGTTATCCAGTTTGTGGTAAGTGTGAGAGTGCCTTGTGGGCACAAATGGTTGTTTAAGATGTGGTCAGGTGGGACACTTTTTAAAAGATTATCCAATAGGGAGGCATACCATTACGGATAAAAAATCTCAGTCAGTTTCTTCAGCACCTCAGGTTAAGGCTATTCAGAGGGGTACTACATATGGAACAAATGGGGGTACAAATTGTCTATATGCCATGGCCACCAAACTGGAGCATGATAAGTCACCATATATGGTTACATATATGCTCAAAGTATTTTCTTATGATGTCTATGCATTTTTGGACCCAGTTGCCACCTTGTCATTTATGAGTCCCTATGTAGCCACGAAGTTTGAGATCAGTCTAGAATGTTTTTCTTGAGCCTTTTAGCATTTCCACTCCCGTTGGAGAAACTATTCTTGCCAAAAGGGTATATAGGGGTTATCCGATGTTAGTTTACCATAAAAAGACCTTAGCTGATCTGGTTGAGTTAGACATGGTAGATTTTGACATTATTCTAGGCATGAACTGGCTTCATACTTGTTATGCCTCCATAGACTGCAAAACCAGGGTGGTCAAGTTTTAGTTTCCAAATGAGCTAGTCTTAGAGTGGAGGGGTAGCTCAGTTTATACTGAGGGTTAATTTGTCTGATATCTCAAAGCTAGAAAGTTAATCTGCAAAGAGTGTATACACCATCTAGTCATAGTCAAAGATTCTAATGCCGAGTTAGACACCATCTCTTCAGTTTGTTCCAGTCATGAATGAATTCCTAGAAGTCTTTCCAAATGATCTACCTAGAGTCTCTCCTGACAGGGACCTAGACTTTGGGATGAAAATCCTCCCAGATACTCAACCTATATCTATTCCTCTGTACCATATGGCTTATTTAGAGTTAAAAGAGTTGAAAGCATAGCTAAAAGACCTCCTAGATAAGGGCTTCATTAGATCAAGCATCTCACCTTGGCGTGCTCTAATTCTCTTCGTGCTGAAGATGATGGTTCCCTTAGAATGTGCATATATTACCACTAGTTAAATAAGGTCACCATAAAGAATAATTATCCTTTTCCTAGAATTGATGACCTATTTGACAAGCTCTAGGTTGCTACTCTTTTCTTCCAAAATGGATCTCAGATTTGGGTACCATCAACTCAAAGTTAGAGAAAGTGACATTCCTAAGACAACCTTCAGAGCTCGTTATGGTCATTATGAGTTCTTAGTCATGTCATTTGGACTAACTAATCCCCCAACAATATTCATAGATCTTATGTATAGGGTGTTGAGGCCATACTTAGATATGTTCATCATTGTGGCCATAGATGACATCTTGATCTACTCTGTATGAGGAGGAGCATGCCAACCATCTTAGAAATATCCTTCAAACCCTTAAGGACCAACAATTGTATGCCAATGTTTCCAAATGTGGTTCTGGTTAGCATCTGTTGTATTTCTAGGTCATATTGTTTCTGGTAAGGGTATTCAAGTTGATTCTCAAAAGATTAAGGTGGAAAAGAACTGTCCAAGGTCCAAAACTCCAATAGAGATAAGGAGTATCTTGGGTTTGGCAGGTTACTAAAGTCATTTTGTAGAGGGGTTTACTACTATCTCAGCTCCCCTAACTAAGCTAACGCTGAAGAAGATTAAGTTCATACAGTATAAAGCTTGTGAGAAGAGTTTCCAAGAGTTAAAAACTAGGCTGACTACAGCTCGCATCTTATCCCTACCCGATGGAGCTGATGGCTTCATTGTATAATGTAATCCTTCTAGAGTTGTCCTGGGATTTGTATTAATGCAAAGAGGCAAAGTGATAGCATATGCCTATAGACACTTAAGACTCATGATAAGAACTACTGAAGTCATGATCTTGAGCTTGCTTTCATGGTTTTTACTCTCAAAATCTAGAGGCTCTATCTTTACGATGGGCATGTAGATGTATCTACCGACAATAAGAGCTTGCAGTATGTATTCAGTCAGAAGGAGCTGAACTTGAGGCGGAGAAGACGGTTAGAGCTATTGAAATACTATGACATAACCATCATCTATCACCCAGGTAAAGCTAATGTAGTTGTTGATGCTCTTAGCAGGTTGACCATGGGGAGCACTACACACATTGAGGATGGAAAGAAAGAACTAGTTAAGGAAATGCACAGACTGGCATACTTGGGAGTACAGATTGAAGATTCTTATGAAGGTGGTGATATTATCAGAAAGAGGGTAGAGTCATCCTTAGTGGTGGAGGTAAAAGAAAAGCAAGACCAGGATCTATCCTCCTTCAGTTGAAAGAAGATGTTCAGAAATAGAAGGTATTAGTGTTTGCAAAAAGTGGAGATGGAGTCCTGAGATACCAAGGTAGACTATGTGTACCAAGTGTTGATGGCCCTAGAGATAGAATTTTAGTTGAGGTTCATAACGCTAGATACTCTATTCAACTAGGTGTAACAAAAATGTATAGATACTTACGGGAGGTTTATTGGTGGGTGGCATGAAGAAGGACATTGCAGAGTTCATGTTTAGGTGCCCGAATTACGTGCAAGTTAAGGTAGAGAACCAAAAGCCTTATGGTGTGGCCCAAAATATTGAAATTCTAAAATAGAAATGGGAGATGATTATCATGGACTTCATAACAGTTTTACCTCGATCTCGTAGATAGCATGATTCAATATGGTCAATAGTAAACAGAATGACCAAGCCAGCCCACTTTCTACATGTTAAGATGACTGATATAGCTGAGGACTGTGCCAGAAATTACATTATGGAGATCATTAGATTGTATTGGGGTACCCATATACATTACCTCAGACAGAGGAGCCCAATTCATATCACAATTTTGGAAGTCCTTTCAGAAATATGTTGGTATGAGGTGAATCTTAGTACAACCTTCCATCCCCAAATAGATGGGCAAGTAGAGCAGACCATATAGACTCTAGAGGATATATTGAAGGCATGTGTTATAGACTGTAAAGATAATTGGGATAATTTGATCAAATTTTTTGATCATAGCAGTTTCCAAGCTAGCGTACAAATGGCACCATATGAGGCCCTTTTATGGGAGGAGGTGTAGGTCGCCTATTGAGTGATTTGAAGTTGGTGAGGCAAGATTGATAGGACCAAATTTAGTCCATAAAGCTATGGAGAAGGTAAAAGTTATTCAAGAGAGACTAAAGATAGCCCAAAGCCGACAGAAATCTTATACCGATGTTAGAAGGAGAGATTTGGAATTTGAGGTAGGCGATTGCGTATACCTAAAAGTTTCACTGATGAAGAGAGTTATGAGATTTAGGAAAAAGGGGAAGTTTAATCTTCTATATATTGGCCTGTACCAGTTTATTTGGAGGATTGGTAATGTAGCGTATGAATTGGAATTGCCACCAGAATTGCCTATAGGGAGTATTAGAATCAAGGACAGCTTGTCATATGAAGAGATCCCAGTTCAGATACTGGATCATCAGGTTTACAAATTGAGGACCAAGGAAATTGCTTCATTAAAGTATTATAGAGGAACTAGTGCATTGAGGAAGCCACTTGGGAAGCTAAGGCAAATATGAAAGCTAGATATCCTTACCTATTCACGCCTTCCAATGACAAGCATGAAGTTAATATTCCTTATTCCTATTGTTGAGTTGAGATACATCCTTGAATATTGTAATAAGATATTTGTAAAGCTTCTTATTGATAAACAAGTTTCTGAGTAGCAAACATGCCAATATTCCCTAGTTTTATCTTCATTCGAGGACGAATGATCCCTCAAATGCCCTAAAAATGTGCCTTGGAAATGCCCATAATTTTAATTTTCATATATCTCAAAATTCATGTGTGATATCAAATATTTGACTTCATATTCATGATCAAGGGGCAAAATTGAGTGGGAGATGGGCATAACCCCAATTTTAGAGGACCCATAGCAAAAATAAATGATTTTAAAAAAATTTCAATTCCAGTACCTGTCCTCGATGGCTCCGCGACGTGGATCTATCGTGGAGCAGTGTTGTGGCTTCTTTATTTTTCCTGTTTTATTCTAAAGCCTTGGGCTCATAGCCCCATGTCCACCTATGCGTAAAATACCTATACTTAGCCATTTTTCAACTCTAATTCACTCAAGACACTCTCAAAACTCTTTGTAACACTTAACGAAATACTGCATCCAAATTCAAGTGTCTAAAGCTTAATTCTTGATCTCAAGAACTCTATTCAAGCTCCAAGTCTCATTTATGTTTAGATCAAGGAAAACCCAAACTCAAGGTATGTGGGTTTCAACCATTGGGTCCTTTCACCCATGGTGCCCAACCTTCCTTTTTATGAAAGATTGCATGTTTTCAAGTTGTATTACATATGGGTATTACTTATTATGAATTGTGATTACAAATTATGTTGGGGTGTTGTGAAATATTGATTGAAAATACATGTTTATCTATTTCAAGGTTATACTATGAGATGGTTTGTATATTATGACTATGCATGTTTTGTACTATAAAACTATGATCTATTATGAGATTTCATGATGGATTTCAAGGTATCTTACATGAAGGTTTTACTATGAGTTAGTTGGTTAATTTACATTGAGTTTTCTCATATTATTTCAATTTTGAATTGCATAATTTTGAACTAGCATTACACACCCGCGAAGTGTTTGATAAAATGTCTTGACATGGATTCTTGAGTGATTGATGATCTATTGCATGGTTTACAAATAAAGTGACATTATGAAGATTAAGGGATTGTATGTATGCAATGAATTTATGAAAAGTTTCTATGGTGTTGCAAGTTGACAAAACCTTGTTTGGGGGTGGCATGCCCAACCACCTTGTTGAGGGGGTGACAAGCCTCAATCACCTTGTCGGGGGTGGCATGCCTGTACTACCTTGTTGAGGGGTATGTACCTTAATTATCTTGTCTAGGGGGTGCATGCCCATACTACCATGTTGAGGGGTATGTGCCCTCAATTACATTGTCGGGGCGTGGCATGACCGTACTACCATGTTGAGGGGTAGGTACCTCAATCACCTTCCAAGGGGGTGGCATGCCTTGGAGTTCAAGTGATAGTTTGCTTGGGCTATGATGATTATGGTCTCTTCCTACACATGTAACCTATACATGCAATCTATATGATTTACAATCATGTTTTTACCTCAAGCATTGATCATGCATGCCATATTGATATTGTACTTATCCTTTGCTTATGATTATGCATTTGAATATGTTGGCTATATCTTGTTGCATTGCATGCTACATACTTAGTACATTCAAAATGTACTAACGCATGCTCTATGACTACATTATGTTACATTTAGGACCCGGAGCACCACCCAATCATCCTCCACGTGGCCAGTTCGGCGCTTTGGAAGATAAGCTTTGGTGAGTCCTCAAGTCTGAGGACACTTGCTACGCTACTGTACTTTTGATATCTCTTTATGTTGAATATTTGATACTCTGAGTGCGAGCCCAGAAAGTATCTTGACTCCGCTCCAATCTATGTTCAGAGGTGTTGCTAGAACGATTGATGTACTTATGCTTTGAGCTTTCACTCTCTTATGTTTTATAAATATCAAGATTTTCCTTAGTCCCTTTTCCTTTATTGATATCTCTTGTTGTTGTTATTTTGCTTCCGCAACCAAGGATGTGTGATTGATATGCTAAGAGGCTTGTTTGGAGTTCTTTCGGGTTCCTCATTCGCCGTGTCACGTCTAGGCCCTAGGCTTGGGTCGTGACAATTCCGAGAAGGGATATTGTAACACCACAGAATTCTACTCTTAAGATCTGGAAATTCACCGTTGTAAATACATAAGATTGAACCTAGTAAAAGGATCATTAATATAGGTGGGAAGTGTGTTGAAAGTGAATTTGGGTCACGAGAGACCCCTAGCGTTTAGTTGAGTTCAAAACCTTCCTACTAGTTAAGTTTTTCACTTGGATTATGCAAGGATCAACTTTAAATAACCATAAATCTTATCACACAAAGAATTAGATAACCTATGACCTACCAAATGAAATCTCTTTGAATTAGCTTTCCAACGTAACTAATTTTACCTCATTTGGAGTTTGGAGTCATAAGTAATGGCCATTTTACTATAGACTGCCAGTGTAGAGTTATTTCACGACCCTGACTTATGGGTCGTGGATTGAAATATGACCCATACTATCAACTCATAGAATAACATCTGTGATGTGTTGTCAAAATACAACACATTTGATGCCTAAAACAAGGAATTTTATGAGTTCTTAATGCGACTTTTTATGATTTTTATGTGTTTTGTGTTGTTCTTGCAGAAAAGTTAGGTTGGCATGATTTTGAAGAAAAGTTACAGATTTTGCTGAATCATAGGACATATGAGCTCACCTACAAGTCATAGCCTAAGCGGGTCATAGGGTGTGTCATAACAAGAGACAAAGACCAAAAAACTGAGAGATCTGCTAAGTAGAGGTGATCCCTACGAGGCCATCCTACAAGTCATAAATTGCACTACAACTCATATAGGTGGACTCGTAGAAGGAATCAGATAGCCAAAATGTAGGACCGAAAACTGAAGGCTTAGACTACGAGAGGAGTATACAAGTCGTAGCCTAAGTAACGACTCATACCAGAGGGTCGTACCAGTTGAATCCAAGATGTTAAGAACCTGATGTGAGACCCTAACTATGACTCGTAGCTCACCCTACGAGTCGTACCTGCAAGACGTACCAGCTGCCAACTGTCTTTTCTATGTTATTTTTAGGGTTTGTATGTAAACACTATAAATACATTAAGTTAGGATTTTATTATGGGATCCTAAATTTAGAACATAGAATTTGTCTTTGAATATTCTCTTAAGAATATTTTGGGGTTTGAGCTTAGTTTATCATTTTCTCTTGGAAATCCCATTTCGGGGATTGCAAATCTTGCTTTGTATTCATTGCCAATCTATCAAGCTTTTGGATTTGCAACTTGTGGTGTCTACACTTTTCATTACTTTTGGTAAAACTCTCAACTATGCCTTATATTTGCATTTTTGTTGGTTTTGCTAGTTATGAGTAGCTAAACACCCACAACTTGGGGTTGTGGGAACCATGGGTAGTTGACTTAGTATGACCTAGGTTTATTGCATTTCTATGATTGGGGTTTTGCATGTATTATCTAATTCCCTTCGTATTGATTGTTGTTTTGGTGGTGGCCAACACCAAACCACACCTACTATCACGATCCCGACCAAGGTAGTGACGAATAGGAAAAGGGAAATAGATGACAGGATTCTATTGATATGTCTTGTCTAATCAACCAATTCTTACCAAGGGGAGGTTGAATGGGATAATAGTAAATGGTTAGTTGGCATGCCATGGTGGCCGACCAATCGCCATGGTGAAATTCGACCTTCATCTTCACAAGAAGGGCTATAAAAACCTAAGTTACCATCCTGCATTCGTATCTCCAATTGTAGTTATGTTATCTAGAGAAATTGAGTCAACGAACCATGGGGAACACGTTTCCCAAGTTGTCAAAATTAAGTGTTTCCTAGCATTATAGTTTAGTGTTTATTTTATTTTGTTTTTGAATCACAAGCCCCCCCCCCCCCCGCCCATTTTAGAGATTGTAGTTATGAATGCTTGAAATGATTAGTAGTGAAGTCTTGTAGTCAAGCCCTGTATTCCCTGTGGATTCGACCCCAACCTCCAGTTGGGTTAACTGCTCACAGCGACTACGACTACTTTCTTATTGTAGCGTGAACATCATCAAAAATTATGGCGCCGTTGCCGGGAAATATAACTAGGTTTCGACTTGATTTAACTATCAGTTATTTCTAGTGTTGATTGCTTGAATCTTGTGTATTTTATTTTTGTTTTTGTTTTTGTTAGTTGATTTTAAGTGCAGGTTGGCTCGTAGTATGACTGAACTAAAGTTCTACATTGCAAACAACTTGTTGGACACCATGCAGAGGTGAGCCCTATTCTATGGCCAAGAGTCCGAAGACCCCCAAATTCACCTGCAAAATTTTACTCAAATGTTGAGAGGGGTTCTTAGGACAAGATATCCTGCTTGGGAGGCCATGGCTCTTCAGGCTTTCCCCATGACTCTCTAGAGTGAAGCTGCGGAATGGTGGTCAATTCTCCCACCTAATGTTTGTTCTATCTGGGGGGAAGTATAGAGAGTCTTCCTCATGGACTTCTATAAAGAGTCCAACAAACAAAAGCTACAGAATAACATCTGCAATTTCAAAAGGGTGCTAGGAGAACCTTTGGCAGTAGCTTGGAAAAGATACAAGTAGTGCTTGGCAATAAATCAAAACCATGGTCTGACTGATGATGAATTGGCGGCTAGTTTCTAACGAGCACTAACCTTAGAGCAACAAGGGAATGCTGATGCATTATTTGGAGGGGACTGTTAGAAGTTCCTTAGACGATAATTTAATGAGATAATCGAGCATATGGACAAGCTATCTGCAGTTGCACAAGTCTACCAAACCTTGCAAGGATAGGCTGGACCATCCACTAGTGTCTTGAAGACAGCCCCAGGTAAAACCAAAAGTGAGAATGCGTCAAATTAGCCGAGGTTACCACACCAGTATTGCATCTCTGATAAGCTGACAAGGATTGAGCTTATGCTTGAACAAGTCTTGATCAAGGTCAATAGCAAGATGACGTTGTTAGGGAGATGAAGTTTGATGTTCTCAAAAGTAACTACAATGTGGAACAACAAGCCTTGTCAATGCAAAGGCTCAGAGATAGGATAGAGCAGCTTACTGAGAAATTGGAGGCGTTACAAGAAGGGTACAGGAGGAATAGAAGGAACAACGATGGAACTCATAGAGAAGTCTGATTATCCTGATGGCATGGTCAAGCCACAACATCAAACAAGGAACTTCTTGGGAGACAACCTAAGTATCTCTTATTTTTTTAGACTGTTTAAACTTAGTTCATTTATTTGAATTGCTAGGTAGTAGTTTGATGTTCGTTTTGATGTGATGAGGTATTGATTCAGTTGTATTATTCTAAACATTGGTATATCTTCTAGTGTGATCTGCGGGGACTTACCAAAAGCAATAGAGTTGAAGAAAATAACACGTGTAGTAGCTTCTACGAGCATCCCTACGAGTCGTAACGAGCTCAACGACTCGTAGTCATGCTTTGTGGAGAAAAATAGTGAGTATATGATGTTGGTATATACACTACGAGCCAACCTTACGATAAGTAGGGTCTCTTATGAGTCATAAGTGGGGTTCGTAGTGCCTAGTTATGATTCCTAAATTTTTGCAAGTGTTGGGTCCGTTCCGAGACTAGGACCTACGAGTCATAGGACAGCCTACGACTCGTAGATGAGGTCCCGTTACCATGATCATTAACTCTTTAATTGATGACTCAATTTTCATATAAAAGAGGTCAAAATTACATTTGACCCCTAATTTCATTCTTCACCCCTAAGTCCGGTGATTCCTCCCTATACCCATCTCCGTATTTTTCTTTTCCGATCAAAATCCCGGCGACCCATGTAATTTTCCATCAAAAATTCCGGTGACGTCACCATTTGTTAGGGTTTTAATGTGTTTTTTTTGAGTCTCTTTGCTTTGGTTAAATTCTTCAATCAATCGGTAAGCCTCGTGGTTAAGTTAAGCACTCTGTTGTGTTGAGCTTATTTCTTAGATGAGTGTATGCTTAGTTTAACCATGTATAATCATGCCATGTGGTAATTTTTGATCTAGACATGAAATCTAGGACTTTTTTGCTTTGAAAAGTCTTGTTATAATTCAAAGCTTGTTGGAATTCTTGATTGGGTAATTGTAAATGTGAAGATTATTGGTTCATGGAATGTAATGCTTAATTGTTTCCTAACCATCATATGAATTGTTGTCGTATTTGGAATTTAGGAGGTGTGGATTTGTTTCATGTGCCTTAACCTTAACTTATGGGGCTTAATCGAAATGGTCTGAATGTCACTTGCATCTCTATGGAATCTCTTGAAGATATTAAATGTGAGCTTGGAAAGTATATTGTTTTTGGTGTGCTTGACATAATGTGGAACTGATTTCGATTCTTAGGGATGATGGTTATTTTACCTTTCTATGACAATGTGGGATTTCTTATATGTCAAATATTTTGTTTATCTCTTATGTGCCAAGTATCTAGAATTGTGTGCTTAACCTGTGCTTTGCATGAGTAAATGAAAGGCACTACTGGTGTCCTCTGTTTTCATCTACTAGGCACTCATACGATGCATAGGTTCCCTTATGAGTCATTGTGGTCCCTCGTAGTAAGCAACATTCACCTGTGGTTCCTTCATATTTCTCATATGAGACCCACCTACCATTCGTACTACCTGTTATGACTCGTAGTGAGGGTCACGTGAGCTTATCTGAGTTATTAAGAATGTTTCTGGAAATGGGTACGAACCCAGACTATGACTTTTAGGCCATCCTACGAGTCATAACTGTCCTTCATACCTATGATCAGAAAGCATTTTTGAAAGCATATAGATTCTACGAAGCCAGTACATGACTCGTAGGTCACCCTACGAGTCGTAACTGCACTCATACTTGCAAATCTACAGCTGAATCAATGTAATGTGTTTAAGTTTTCTCTTAGTGTTTAGATTTTTATTGTTAATTCGTCCTTGCAGCTTCTATCTGTTTCAAACATTATGGTGCTCACGTTATATCTGTGGGTTGAATTTTTAGGTCATATGGCTCAAGAAATTGGAAAAGAGGCCACTAAAGCGCAGAGAAGACAGATGAGGGATAACCCCTTTTATGATGAAACATCTGAGGGTTCTGTGGAAGTTCACAGAGTCCAGATAAACCCGAGGCAAATGTGCCTCATACTTGAGCCCGTGTTGCACCAATACTAATGGAAGTTACCGGTCCCTCTTAGTCTGAAGAAGAGGGCAATTAAGATGGGTCGGATGATGGCCGGTCACTTTCAGAATTAGCGTCCATTGAGACATCTCATACACAACCTGAGGAGATTAGTTCTCAACCTCCGTCGGATCCTACTACCACTGTCATTTCTACAGATCCTAGAAATACGAGATGGTGGGTTCTAGGCATGCAGGGGATATATGACAAAGGGTTGGAACCAAAGGGTCTAGGAAGGCCGATTCGATAATTTCATGAGGAATCGAGACTCAATGATTTCCGATTGAGTAGAGTACCTAACCTAGAGATAGGGATTAACCATCACAAACTGGCATGGCTGTCACAAAAGTTGGGCAAGTATGCCCCATATCTAGTCCGGGAATTCTATGCCGCTTATTATGCCACCATTCTCCAAGATATTCCTCGAGGGAATAAGCCCATCGAGCAGCCGAGGTTACAGGTTGTGCCAGTCTGGTGTAGGAGAGTTCCTATTTCAGAGAAGACCATTCAACGGGTCCAGTTAGGGCCCACTTACAGAGTGCCTCAGTCTACAGCAAAATATGATGGACGCATTGATAAGATGAGGAGAGCGGGTGACTGGGAAGAGCATTAGGGCCAGGACAAAGCTTCTACGATGGATTGCTAACCAAATTTGTGAGGAGGGCTTTGAGTTGACGTGGGTTACAAACCACACAGATCTTATTGTGAAGGCTTAAATCTCTTTCCGGTAAAATTTTGTGGTCCATTATCCGTTGGTATATCCAACCAACTTTCATGGATAATGTGATCACCTTGGAGAGGGTTGTGTTATTAGCCAGCATCTTAGCTGGTTATGAGATAGACTGGGCCTTGATTATCTCGGAGAAGATCTATAAGGCAGACGTCTGTACAAACACCTCACTGCCATTTCCTATTTTCATTATATATATATACACTGTAGCGGATGTTCCTATTGACCCCCACTGGGACCAGTACATAGCGGCTACAACGCATCCTGGATCTTAGCCTGATAAAGGTTGACAAGAACCCGATAGCCTTACCATGAGCAACCCCTCCTATTCTAGAGCCATTCCCAATAGAGCCTCTGACTCAAAGTGCACCTCCAGCTACTACTGGCACAACTTCAGCTGCTACAGAGCCTACGCCAGTTGTCAAGATTGAGTCTAGACTATCCTCTTGTACTCTAGCACCAGCAACAACTATATTATAGGTTGATTCTCTTACTTCTGCTGTTGTTTTCAGGTATTATTATGCAGGGTGGCTACAGCGGAGTCCAAACTTTAGGCTCTATCTACACGGGTCAGACCTTGGGTTGACCAGACCGTACGAGACTCAGAGGAGAGGATGAAGGCATTCGCCCGCGATCTGGTAGATGAGAGAATTAGAGAGAAATCGATGCCCGAGTAGATGTTTTCAAGGCAAGAGTCCAGCGGAGACTTGAGGGAGCCAGGCCTTCTAACACGAGTGCTGTGATTGAGGAGTTGGCCAAGTTTAAGGATGACCTATTGCAGATGTTAGCAGCCCCAGTTGCAGTCACAGAGGTTGCACCGGCTGGTGATGAGGCATTTGATTGGCTAGCTGACCGTCCCCACTTCCTTGGGAAGAGGCCTCTTGAGCATGATGATGACCCAGAGCTGACTCAAAAGAGGTTGAGACTGGAGAAGGAGCCCATACCCAAGGCACTAGTGCAGGAGTCACTATTGTTTGCGGCTATTCAGAGATATCGGGCATAACACACCCCACATGGAGATGGTAGCTTAGGTACTACTGCGGTGGAGATAGAGCCCCACAATCTGACAGACCAACCAGAGAACAGTGCTTGATGCGCCTCGATGGTTGACTTCTTTTGACCCCAATTCTTATTTGATCATTTTGGATACTTTGTTCTATTGTTAGATAATCCTTTTATTTTGTTGGTTTTTGGATCTGTTTAAATATTTTATGATGGATGTTGTTTTTACTTATATTCTAGATGTTAGTTTTTGATTTTTAATGTATGTATATATATATATATATATTCCTATGTTATCGTGTTTGTTTTTCATTTTTGTCTTTACTTTGAGGACAAAGTATCCTATTTTGGTGCGGTGTGGAAAGTTATAGATTAAGATGAAGTCTGAGTAGGCTCAAGTCCATAACTTTCCCTAATTTTGATCCCAAAGTTTTCTTGCCGTGATTCTTTTTCCTTGTGGATATTTACTTTTCTGTTGAACTGACATGTTTAATGTGTAAATTCATAGTAGTGTTATCTATTGGCACATACATAATCTTTTGATGCTTTTGAAAGTTTTGATGAAAAATTGGGTATCCTTAAAAATTTCTTTGAGATTGTCATTATTGATGCATTCATACATTTTGGGTATCTGGCAATGTTTGTTCTGATAATGTGAAGGTAAGCTGAGGCTTGAAGCATGACTTGTGAGTCTATACTTGATTGTGGGTGCAATGTCATGTGTGTTGTGAGCTTATTTTACCGCATTCATGCATCTTGTATGGACTCATAACTTGCCTTAGTACTCTAAGGTTGGTTTCATGCATTTTGAGTGAACCCACTTTTAGCCTAAAAGACCCACCAAATGAGTGAGTGAATCCCTTGTTCCAAATTTTTGAGCTCTCATGCACTCATTCTTTCTTGACACCTTGCTCGCTTAACCTTGTTAGATGAAATACCTTGATATTTGCCCTGGTCTATACTTGGACATGTGAACCTTAATTGAGGCTAAAAGCCTAAGTTGAGGGTTACTATAAGTTGTGGCCCTGGTTTGAGGAATAGATATTGTGTACTTCACCTCAGGCTAAAAGCCTATGTTGAGGGTGACTCTTATGGTGGTAAAGTAATGACAATGAGGTGGTTAGTTGGGAAATAAAGAAAGAAATAAAAAATCATGAGCTGAGTGAAGAAAAAGAAAAGAAAAGTGCCTTGAATTGAGAAAAAGTAGCAAGGATTGAGTTCAGAAATAAGGCACAACTGAAAATAGAAAGAAAGCACTTGAGAAGAAGTTTAAAACAGGAGGACAAGGGTAGATTTATTGAAAAGGGTTGGATTATGAAAGCAAAAACTCATGGTAAACATGGTTCAAAGGATAGCTTTTAGTCACTTCTTGCCTAAAAGGCCATACCAAAGCCTCCTGAACCTATGTTACAAGCCCATAAGTCCTAAAGTGATCCAAATCCACTTTATCACCAAATCAGAAGATGAGTATAGAGGCAAGCCTATGGTGTTAGTCTATATGCATGAATTTCAATTCTAAGAGTAAGAATACTTCCTCAGTCCCTGAATTCTAAATGCTTCTTGAGTAAGTAAGATGGACTTCTACTCTGTGAGGGCATTTGCACTACTTGATTAACGTATGACTGCATTAGTGATTGTAGATGGTTAATGCTCCTTAGCTTATCATAGTTGGGTTGCCAGGTGCATCATCATGTTTTCTTGTGCTCAGTAACTTCGCAATCTGGTTTTGAAAATGATAGTTGGGTCCTTAGATTAGAGTGAATGATGTATATGCCATTGGTATAGCTACTATGTATTTCTCATTGTCTTCGTAGATTGAGTCATCGCTTGAGGACAAGCAACAATTCTAAGTAAAGGATGTTGATGTGCTGTCAAAACATAACACATTTGATGCCTAAAACAAGGGATCTTGTGAGTTCTTAATGTGACTTTTTATGATTTTTATCTGTTTTTGTGTTGTTCTTGCAGAAAAGTTAGGTTCGCATGATTTTGAAGAAAAGTTGCAGATTTTGCTGAATCATAGGTACGAGCTCACCTATGAGTCGTACCCAAAGCTACGAGTAGTAGGGTGTGTCTTAGCTAGAGACAGAGATAAAAAAACTCAAATATCTGCTAAGTACAGGCCAATCCTACGAGGCCATCCTACGAGTCGCAAGTTGCACTACGACTCGTATAGGTGGACTCATAGTAGGAATAAGAGAGAAAAAATGTTGGAACAAAATCTGAAAGCCTAGACTACCAAATAAGGATACGAATCATAGCCCAAGCAACGACTCGTACCAGTGGGTCATACCAGTTGAGTCCAAGATGCCAAGAACCTGATACGAGACCCCGACTACGACTCGTCGGTCACCCTACGAGTCGTACCTGCGAGACATACCAGCTGCCAACTGTCTTTTCTATGTTACTTTTAGGGTTTGTATGCAAACACTATAAATACATTAAGTTAGGGTTTTATTATGGGATCCTAGATTTTAGAACATAGAATTTGCCTTTGAATATTCTCTCAAGAATATTTTAGGGGTTGAGCTTAGTTTATCATTTTTTCTTGGAAAACCCATTTTGGGGATTGCAAATCTTTCTTTGTATTCATTGTCAATCTATCAAGCTTTTGGGTTCGCAACTTGTGGTGTCTACACTTTTCATTGCTTTTGGTAAATCTCTCAACTATGCCTTATATTTGTATTTTTGTTGGTTTTACTTTAGTTATGAGTAGCTAAACACCCACAACTTGGGGTTGTGGGAACCATCGGTAGCTAACTTGGTATGACCTAGGTTTATTGTATTTCTTTGATTGGGGTTTTGTATGTATTATCTAATTGCCTTTGTATTGCTTGTTGTTTGGCACCAAACCCTGCCTACTATCACGATCCCGACCAAGGTAGTGACGAATAGGAAAAGGAAAAATAGATGACAAGATTTGATTGATGTGTTCTCGTCTAATCAACCAAGCCTGACAAAAGGGAAGTTAGTTGGAACAATAGGTAACAGTTAGTTGGCACGCCATTGTGGCCGACTAAGTGCTATGGTGAAATTCGACCTTCACCTTCACAAGAGGGCTGGAAGAACCTAAGTTACTATCCTGCATGCAAATCTCCAATTGTAGTTATGTTATCTAGAGAAATCGAGTCAACGAACCATGGGGAACACAATTCCCAAGTTGTCCCTAAAATTGAGTGTTTCCTAGCGTTATAGTTTAGTGTTTATTTTATTTTATTTTTGAATCACAAACCTCCCCACCCCCCATTTAGAGATTGTAGTTATGAATGCTTAAAATGATTAGTACTGAAGTGTTGTAGTCAAGCCCTGCATTCCCTACGGATTCGACCCTAACCTCCGATTAGGTAATTGCTGACAGCGACCTCTTTTTTATTGGAGTGTGAACATCACCAATCTGCAAGTCCATTTTTAAGTCCTAGAACTTGCGGACCCAACTACGAGTTGTAAAAACTTCTAGGGGCCGTAGATTGGGCTCGTAAAATCGATACAGTGATCCCAAAATTCATCCAAAAACTTATGGATGGGTTCCTATAGGCTGTTGATAGACTCGTAGCCGACTCAAACAATGATTTTAAAGAAGGGTATTTTTGTTTTTCTCATCCTTTAAGCCAAAACTTTTCAGTTTCCACCTAATTAAACTCCCTAAAACATAATTCTTAAAATCATTAACGTTCAAACACTCTTCAAACCCAGAACGTAGTTTTAAAAGGGCAAAAGTTAGGGCATTCAAGAACCTTCTTCAAATTCTTTAAGAAACTAATTGCCCAGGTATGTAAGGCCCTCCAAAAATATCCTACGTTTGTTTTAGTATCTTTAACTACTAGTCTCTACCCAAGATCAAGTTTATAATTTGAGATCAATATTCCTCTATTACTTGTTAATTTCATTGCAATACTTGTTCATGTATTTTTCTTGATAAAAACCATGGTCTTTACTAATTTCATTACTGAAATAAGCTATTGAGTCAAGATTACATAGTTATTGGTGCACTTGTAAGAACCCTATATATTTTATGAAAAGCTATTGTGTCCACAACTTTGAGTTGAGTTTAAGAAGTACTTTGAAGCTTCTTATTTGAGACACTTTGCATTGATACAACTTTAAGTCAAACAAAAGAGACAAGTTAAAAAAAGTTTTAAAATAGTTGAAGTTGGGCTAAGTCTTAAATATTAAAAAGGCATTTTGAGAACTCTTATTCTTAATGTTATGAGCATTATAAAAGTTATTTTGGAAGTAGTATTAAGCACTGATATGAGTGAGAGTAATAATAACTTGAAGTCATAAACTATATAGCCGGCGTAAGATACGATTGTACCAAAAGTAGAACTCCTCATTGCCACTAAGATGACCCAGTTTTGGGATGGATCCACTCCCCTAGTTTTTGCCCCTTACCCTGGCAAAATATGGGATGGCTCTGGCAGCGTGGACAAGACGTTGTATCATTACGAAGCTCATAGTGATGGTTGTCAGTTAGAGAAACTCCCTAAGCTAAATTAAAATAATTCTTGCATACAGAGTTTCAACATATGTTTTACTTTTAGTATACATTTTATATGTTATCACTGCTATTCTATTTTGAAATATATTTTTGTTAATTTTGAGTATAGTGACTAATCCTAAGTCCCTCATTTTGGCTATTTTACATGCTCGTACATTCAATGTACTGATGCCCTTTAGACCTGCATCATTTTGTGATGCATACGCAGGTGATCGAGTCCCTCGATAGATGCTTCGTTGAGGATCAATCGTTCATCCAGTCATCAATGACGCCTCTTACCAGCCATAGGCTTTAACATCTTATTTATGTTTTAGTATATCTTTTTAGTTGTGGTTACCGTGGTCCTTTCACGGTAGTTGTTTTAGATTATTTAGTTGGAGGTTCCATAGACTGGATGACAGGAGTTCAACTCTTACTTTATGTTATTTGGGGATATTTCCACTATTAAGTTTGTTCAAATTTTTGCATTATCTTTAGCTTATTATATCTACGACTATCATTTAGTATTTAAGTATTCCGCTGAGTAAATTAGTCAGGCTAATTGATTTACTTGGGACAAGAGATAGTTCTGGTTACCGGCCATGTCCAGTGTGTAAACTTGATGCATGACATTTACATCAATGGATGGAAAGATTGATGCGACTATCAATCAGACACAAGGACCAAGGACCCTTAGATTATTTGGACAAAATTATCATCAAATCGAAAGCTTACTACCACCAAAAGGATCCACTTCAAAGTTTGCGCAACTATGTATTTACAATATAGAACATGAAGTTGAAAATAGAATTGGCGCTATCAGGTTAGTACTATATCATAATAAACAAAAATTTATTTAAATGGTTTTATAATTTTTATTTTTAGTTGTGGATAAGATATCACAGACTTCATGCTGAAATTGTTACGGATCTAAAGCAAATGCATGATGACAATAATGTTTTAGCAAAATATATTAGGATGGTCAGAGATAGATTTCAAGAAAATTACAATTCCAACCTGAAGCTCAGATTGATAGGAAAAAGAGGTACTGATGATAGAACATACAACTTACCAACAATATCAGAAATAGTTGCTTTGGTGGTTGGCAACTTTGAAGTTTCTGGATGTGATCGCGATATCGTTAAAGAAACATAATTTGGACACTTACAAAGGATAAATGAACTAAGTGCCATATATTTAGCTCTACAGTATCCTTTACCTTTTCCTTATGGTTAAGATGAATATAGAGAGGACAATTTTTGAGTACATGTGATGAATCGACAGGAAATAGGCAATTGGTAAGTATGGAAGAATTCTTTACTAACATGATTCAAAAAAAAAAAAAAGAAAAGAAAAGTTCCTACCACCATTGTATCTTCCAGAAGATTATTTCAATAATTTTTAGTTGATGCCTATACAATGATAGAATCTTCACGATTGAAGTCTATCAGGATTCATCAAAAGCAATTAAAAGTTGATTTTTATTGTTAGAACCCGTAAGTCCTTAACTGGATCAACTTGGTAAAGTTTGGGACCAAATATAAATGTCTTCTAAAGTGTAGTCTTTAAGATTTAAATTGTTAATGGGGTTATGTGTTGTGGCTCTTTTTGATTGGTT
>JAPFFP010091164.1:0-20923 GCA_026153255.1 Solanum medicagineum
AAAAGAATTCGAAGAAAATTAAGTTTTTGTAATTAATAAAAATCAAAGATATAAACTTTTTATATTAAAAGTTTGATTGTACTTTTTTTCCCCTAAAATTTAAACTAGACATGTCTGGTAAATTGTTAGTTCTTGAAATGTTAGTTAGAGGCTTTTAATTAAAGATTAAAAAATAATTGTTGAAATGTCAATTAAAAATAGTTAATTAACTGTTGAAAAGTTAAAAAATAATTGTTGAAATGTCAACTAAAAATAGTTAATTAACTGTTGAAAAGTTAATTAGTGAAAAATTAAAATGTCAACTAAAAATAATTAATTAACTGTTGAAAAGTTAATTAGTGAAAAATTAAAAAAAGATTGCGAATTCTTATTTTTCATATTAAATTCAATTAAAAATAAAAGAACTTAAAAATTTATGTGGAGCGGGTCTATGTGAGGCAGGGCAAGGCAGGTTAAAAAAGTTACGAGTTGAACTAACCCCCCAACCCACCCGCCCCGCCTCACCCCATTGTCATCCCTACTTATTCACTATACTATTTTAAAATGTCCAATAATATCTATCAAGATTATGAAATCAAGAGATAATCTGACACTTAGTTTATAATTTACCCTTATCATTAATTATAATCATTTTCCTAACATATTTTTCAAGACATTATATTTATTATATTCAAATGATGATTCGATAAAATTACCCCAATTATTTACTACTTTTTAATCCCTGTATTGATGATCGAGTCAATAAAGGAGAAGTAAAGATGAACGAAGGGAGTACTTATCATGTATATCGAAAATATTTATTACAAAATAATTAAAAGAAAATTAACTATTTTTTTTTTATAATTTTACCCTTAACATTCATTATTTTGAAATTAAGAAACACATAAATAAATAAATAAATATTGAAGAATTAATAATGGATATAGCCAAACTGCACTCTTTAGTTGTGGAGATAGAACTTTAATTAAGGAGCTTAAATTTGAAAAGATAGACACACGAACTAGTTAGAAGCGTTTTGCCATTTACCATACATACATAAATAATTATTTTAACAATGCAAAAATAATATAATTTTCTACCTAAGAGGATTCAGATGAAATCCTTGACACAAGGTGGCTCGCATCAAATACTTTTAATTAATTTTTTTAAAAGATTATGTAGAACCTTATAAGTATAGTTAAAAAGAAATAAAGAAATACTTGGCTATTGAAAATCAAAGAAATCTTGATAATGGTTCTAGTGGTGCATTTGATATCAAAGAAGAAGAGATGAAAGAGAAGTTGAAACAAAGAGAAAAAGGGAAAGTCAAAGTGAAGATGTGGTCCCATAACTCAACAAATATTGCAGATACAAAAAGGACATTTGGCAGCATCACAATGCAATCAGAATTGTTTGATGGATTAAATCAGAATCATAGATCAAAAATATAATAGTTGTGGTTTAGTAAAATCTTCCAACAGGAGCACAAGGAAATCACATGATTAGTGTCAAAATAAACCAATTAGTATTAGACAAGTGTACAAAATAAAATTTTATTAGTTAGATTATTTTTCTACAGCAATTAGATAGGACAATATATATACATTACATCGTATAATGATGGTGGGGAAAAATACGCAGAAAATTTTCTAAATTTCTTCATGGTATCAGAGCAATAGGTCTTTTATCTTTGCTCTTTAAATTCTTTCAAAAAAAAATTCATCCTCTCGTTGACCGAAAATGTTGATACAATCTCTGCAACAATCATTCCTTCGACTGGAAATGGAGTTAATGTTAACTCCAACAACCCTTTTTCTTCATCTCTCAGATGCTCCTCGTATAACTCTGGTTAATAGTTCCTTTGATGGAAGGGGTTACCATGGATGGAGAAGATCAGTGCTTATTGCACTCTCAGCCAAGAATAAGTTGAGTTTCATCAATGGTGGTTTTCCTGAGCCACCATCAACAGACAAAGATTATCCCTCTTGGAGTAGGTGTAATGACATGGTCACCTCCTGGCTCCTTAACTCACTATCTAAAGATATTGCACAATCAATGATTTATTCCAGAACAACAAAGGATTTGTGGAAAGATCTTGAGCAAAGGTTTGGACAACCAAATGGTGCCAAGCTATATCACTTGCGAAAGGAGATGAATGAATTAGTGTAAGGATCCAGTGATATAGCAGGATACTTTACAAAACTAAAAAACTTGTGGGACGAGTTGGACTCTCTCAACTCAAATATTATTTGTAGTTGTGTGTGTTTATGAAGGAAGGCAGAAAATGATCAAGTCTATTGAAGACCAAAGGCTTATTTAGTTTCTCATGGGTTTGAATGACACTCATGCTCAAGCTCGAGGAAATATTCTGATGATAAACCCTTTGCCAGGGATAAATCAAGCCTATTCCATCTTATTGCAAGATGAGAATCAGAGAGAGATTTACATGAAGCCTCATTTTCCTTTTAATGGCTAATCTTTTATGACAGGAAATCAAAATGTTGCTCAGAAATTTGGAACTCAACCACAACCACAACAAAGAACGGGAAATCAATTTCAGGGGCAAAGAATACCAAATGGAAATTACAGATTTAATCAGGCACAAAACGGAATACGAAGAAAGAAGAAATTTAATTCTAATATCAGTTGCAGCTATTGTTTGAAAGTGGCACATGTGGCTGAAGACTGTTATAGGTTGATTGAGTATCCAGATGATTTTCAGTTAACAGATAACAAGAGATTTTAAAGTCATGTCAAGGCAAATGCAACAGTCACAACAATAGTCCCAGAAAAGGAATTTGGGAATATGAACTTTGAAAATGAAGAAGCTGATACAAACATTTTCAACTAGTTGAGCAAGGAACAGATTTCACAGATAAAGAACATATTCAAACAGGGAAGAGGAGGAGCATCAAGTAGCAACAATTCAAAGATTGATGCAAACAGTGTGGCTAAATAACTAAGTATTTTGGATCTTGTTTTTCAGTTTAGAATACTAAATCTTGGATAATAGACTCGGGAGCATCTGAGCATATGTCTTTTGATGCCAACTTTTTTATCCAACTTATTCCCTTCCTGTCCCTTTAGATATCAACTTACCAAATTCCTATAAGATTAAAGTCACTCATATAGGAACAGTTGGTATATTTCCTGCTCTCGTTCTACAAAATGTCCTCTCTGTTCCTTCTTTCAGATATAATTTACTGTCTGTTAATAGGTTATGTGGTCAGTTCACTTGTTCTCTTAATTTTAACATAGATAAGTATGTGTGTAGGACCATTTAATGATGAGGGGGCAAGCTTTTGGTTAAGTTAAAGAAGGTCTTTATCTCCTGAAATCCATTATCTTTCAGAATAGTATATTGTGTCAAAGTGATGTGGTCAATTTACCAGAAGGAAATATTTTCATTCCTAGCTCTGCTTGTTTTCCTTTTTCTAGCAACATTACCAATGTATCCCTTTGGCATGCTAGGTTGGGGCATTTGCCTTATTCAGTAATAAAAAAGTTCAGTTTCATTTCTTTGCCCTCTAATTCTATTTGTACTTGTGATATTTGCCCTCTTGCAAGACAAACTAGAACTTCCTTTCCTATTAGTAAAATTTTCTAAAGGAATTTTTGACTTACTCATATTGATGCTTGGGGACCTTTTAAGATACCTACTCACAATGTGTATAGATATTTTCTCACTATTGTGGATGACTTTAGTAGGGGAACATGGACTTTCTTGTTAACAGTGAAGGAATGTCTTTTACATTTTAAAAGATTTTTTACAAAAGGTAGAACAACAATTCAATATTAGATTAATACCATAAGATCTGACAATGCATTGGAATTAGGCAATAGATTTGAAGAAGCAAGGTTTCTCAAGGCACATGGAATTCTACACCAAATATCCTATGTTGGTACCCCTCAACAAAATAGAATCGTAGAGAGGAAACATCGACACTTAGTGGAGATTACAAGGGCTTTATTGTTTCAGTCGAAACTTCCCAAGTCCTATTGGGGAGAGTGTGTGCTAACTGCCACACATTTGATCAATTGAATTCCTTCAAAGGTTCTTAATGGGAATAGTCCTTACCAGTCCTTTTGGGCAAAACACCAGACTACTCAGGTTTACGAACCTTTGGTTGCTTATGTTATGCTTCTTCTCTAAAGTCTCTTAGGAGTAAGTTTGATCTTGGAGCTACTGCCTGTATATTTTTGGGTTATCCTTAGGGACAAAAGGGTTACAAATTACTTGAGATTGCTACCAAAAAGATCATTGTTTCTAGGGATGTTCAATTTTTTGAATGCATTTTTCCCTTTTCTTCAGATCATCCAGTGTCTTCCCCTATATTTCCTATTCCATCTTACTTTCCAGATCACGATAAGGTCACTATAACTACTTCTAGAACTCCTTTTACTTTTATTTCTGATCATAGTACCAATTCTACGGGATATTCTGATCCTGATACAAGTTTTTTCACATCCTCTTCTCCCTCACCACTTTCAGATTGTCCTCACACTATTTCATCTGCCCCTTCCATTAGGCAGTCAACTAGAACACATAAAAAGCCAACTTATCTAGATGATTTTGTCTGTAATCATCTTTATTTATTAGATATTTCCCATGCTTGTTTCAATACTTCTTGTCAACCCTCTACTTATTCATTTGGGTCACTATCTTTACAGAATCAATATTTTTTAAGTTCTCTATCTAGTATTGTGGAATCTACATGTTTGCAACAAGCTTCTTTGGATCCATTTTGGCAGCAAGTTATGGCTAAAGAAATTTCAGCATTAGAGGAGAGCTATACATGGGAGGTGGTTCTTCTCCCTTTTGGCAGGAAAGCATTACCTTGTAAGTGGGTATACAAGGTAAAACAAAATTTCTATGGATCTATTGAAAGACTAAAGGCAAGGCTTTTCATTAGAGGGGAAGTACAGAAGGAAGGCATAGATTATGATGAAACTTTTTCTCCTGTATGAAGATGACAACTATTAGATATCTCCTCACTATTGCAGTTAAAAAAAGGTGGACCATTTCTCAACTCGGAGTGAATAATGTGTTTCTGCATGGAGACCTTCAAAAAGAGGTACATGAAGATTCCAGCAGGTTTGAGAGCCCTCAGTTCCAATCATATGTGTAGACTCAAAAAGTTTTTGTACGAACTCAAACAAGCTTCAAGGCAATGATATGCCCAGCTTGCAGGAGCCTTGAGTTTTAAGGGTTATTCTGCATCATTAAACGACTACTCTTTATTTTTCAAAAAATCAGGGGATCTCATTTCAATTATTGCAGTCTATGTAAAAGATTTTTTCATCACCGGGAATGATCCCTCAGAGTTTACAGCTATGTCTTTATTCAATACTGAATTTAAGATCAAAGATTTGGGTGATCTCTACTATTTCCTAGGGATGGAAATCTTACGGGAAAAGCATGGATCAATTGTCAATCAACGAAAGTTTGCATTAGATTTATTGCAGGAATTTGATTGCAGCAATTTACTTATGGAATCGTCTCCTCTTGATCCCTCAATAAAGCTTCTACAGAATCTAATTCTCTCCTTGCAGATCCCACACTCTACCGATGATTAGTTGGCAAGCTTAATTATCTAACCCACATAAGGCAAGATTTATCTTTTGTCGTGCTTAGTTTGAGCCAATATATGCAAAATCCCAGTGTTGAACACTTTACTGCTGCTCTTCGTGTTTTGAGGTATCTCTGTGTTAATCCTGGCCAAGGTCTGTTCTTTACATCTGATCCATCATTTTCCCTTATTGCCTTCTGCGATGCTGATTGGGATTCCTGTAAAGACATAAGACGGTCAGTCAGTGGTTTCTTTATAAGCCTCGGAGGTGCTCCAATTTCTTGGAAATCCAAGAAACAAGCATCTATTTCATTATCTTCTGCTGAATCTGAGTATCGCTCTATGAGAAGGGTGACAACTAAACTTACTTTATTTACCAGACTTCTTTCCATCACTCTATCTCTACCAGTACCAATTCACTCTGACAGTAAGACGACCATTCATATAGCTCGCAATCTAGTTTTCCACGAAAGAACAAAGCACATGGAATTAGATTGTCATTTTGTCAGGCAACAGTTCCTCTCTGGACTTATTTCTTTGTCTTTTGTTCTGTCCTCTCAGTCGGTAGATCTTTATACTAAATATCCTTCAGGAGCTACTCGTCATTCAATTCTTTTCAAGTTGGGTATCGTTTATCTCCCCTCCAACTTAAGGGGGTGTTGGGAATCAAAGAAACCTTCATAATGGTTCTAGTGGTGCATTTGATATCAAAGAAGAAGAGATAAAAGAGAAGCTGAAACAAAGAGAAAAAGGAAAAGACAAAGTGAAGATGTGATCAGATAAATTAACAAATATTGCAGATACAAAGAGGACATTTGGCAGCATCACAATGTAATCAGAATTGTTTGATGGATTAAATCAGACTCATAGATCAAAAAAATGACAGTTATGGTTCACTAAAATCTTCTCAACAGGAGCACAAGGAAATCACATGATGAGTGTCAGGACAGTACAAAATAAACCAATTAGTATTAAACAAGTGTACAGAATATAATTTTATTAGTTAGATTATTTTCCTACAGTAATTAGATAGGACAATATATATACATTAGCATTGTACACTGATGGTGGAGAAAACTACGGAGAAAATTTTCTAAATTTCTTCACCCCAAAATTAAATTTCGTTATCATCATTTGCTCAGAATTTGAGAAAGACATTATGTCTCGTAAAGAAATATAATGCTAGTATGAATTCTAACTATTTCTATTGCATATAATGTAACACCCCAACTTTTCAAAACATCTAAATTAGCTCGTACCTTTATGAAAAGACAAAAAATGTGAGTAATAAATTAAGAATGATGTAGTATGTCATATTTTAGGTGTTCAATGGTTTCAAATTTTGAAGTTAAGCAAGTGGCAAAATAAAAGTTGATAAAAGTTATCATAAGTTCCTTTATAAAGTTTTCTCTCAAATTAGGTCAAACGTCTCAGAGATTTTTTCTCAATATATAAAGAGTTATGGGATCTACAACCTATCAAATATAAGATGTACGACTCTAGTTTCCAATGCATTAAACCATTCGTTCACACGACTTCAAAATTAAAATTGCACAAACAAGCACATCAAGTGCACTCCTAGGTCGGTGGATCTTTATAAAAGGTATCCTCTCCATTTTTATTCATTTCAGTTCGTCTAAGACCCACAAAATTTAGAGAAATTTCCTTTTAATTACTCTTATACATCAATAACTTCATTGGGATCTTTAACGAAAATTGCTCTACATTTTGAGCTCGTCAGTTTGGTATGGTTTTCTTGGTGAATTATGCCGTGCATCTCCTTTCGAGTTTCGGGCAGCAGTGGTTTTCATTCGTTTTGAGGGTTTGAGTCCTATTCCAAGATTAACCTCAAGGTAAGACCCTCCTTTCATTGATTCTAGCTTCAATAAGTCACAAATGATAATTTGCGACGAAAATTCATATCTTTTGTCGAATTATTATGGTACCTTATATTCGGATGTTGGTTGTGAAAATGTCATATTGTAGTATAAGGAAGGATTTGAAAGTAAGCTAATGTGAAGTCATAAAAAAAGTACGTAATTGGGTTGATATTGTTGATGTACCGCTAGCCACAATGGTTAGTGGTTGACTACCAGAGTGGTTATATTCCTCCCTATGCCGTTGTTCTTACAATGTTGGTAGCGGCACTATGTTGGGTATGACTTAGAAACTATTCATATAAAGTTTTTATAGCTAAATTATATGATTTTAGCCTATGGAAATGTTATTGATGAGTAACTGAAGTGTATAGATAGCTATAAAATACTATTCGCAACAAATGGCCCATCCGTCACTTGCATTTAATGAACCATAAAAATAGTAGCAATACTTGTCCAGAAATCTAAAAGGAAATTTTGAAAGTTTTTATCTTTATTAATTGAGGTAATCAGCCGTCAGTGCAACATAAAAAAAGGAGACGTGGGTTAACTCCCATATTAAATCAAACATTTCAGTTTCCATCTTTTATTATAACTCAAATTGAATAAGTGTGGGCGCAATACTAAACAAAAGAGAAGATGATGAGGACGTAGAATCCAATGCTATACATGGGAATTACCTCCAATAGGAAATAAAGTTCCTGGAAGACCCTAAAGAAAAAGCTTGGATATCTGAATACAAGACATCTTGTGGACAATGTGCACAGGAGGGGCACAACAAATGTACTTGCAGGAATATGCCAAAATAAATAGCACAACTTAGATATAGTATCTTCTATGTATTCTAAAGCAATTTATAGACGTTAATGTTTTCAGGTACTTGTTACATAGTTTCATATAGCTTGTTATGAAAATATGCATATATTTTTACATATATATAAACATGTAATATATAGATGTCTTTATATGATGATTATAAGTGAATCCAATTAACCAACATGATGCACAATATAACTTAAAGTTATTATTATACATAAACATTCCATATGTATACAAAAGAGGTGTTTTCTTTGAAAAAATAATTTATATAGATATTACTGCAAGAGTTATCAAAATTGACGACATGAATTAGCTGTATAAATTTAAAAACAATTTCTTTTAACATTCTGTAATATCAGCTAAATATCAATGGCCTAAGTACTATAACTTATACTATTCTTAACTACTAATGATAAATTAAACTCTTACAAAAATTAATTAAATAATTTAAATGATATCAAAACAATTGTAGCTATTATACATGAACAAACACTGACAAAATATTGCTTTATGGAAAATATTAGAAACCATTTAATATAAAATACAATTACATTAAAAGTAGAACGTGTCCTACGTGCAGCAAAATTGAAAAACCACTTTTACCCATAAAAAGAGAAAGTGGGTTAATAAATGCCAATTAACTAAAACATAAATGTTTTTCAAAAAAAAAAAAAACAAAATGGGCCATATATTGCTATTAAATAATATTAAATATTATACCGTGCCATTTTTCCCTTATTGATAGAGCGTCAATATGAGTTAGGCCCATTTAAAAAATGGACTTTTTAGCCCAGCTTGAATAAGTCCGTTGATTTGTAGCGCTTCTGCAATATGGGTTGGGCCGGCCCATATGTTGAATTAAAAAATAATTAAAATAAAAATAAAATAGAGTATTAAAAACAATAAGAAGTCAAACTCAAAGTTCATTTAAAATTTTTAAATATTAAAATTTAAATACAAATTATATTTTTTATAATATGTACTCCCTCTATCCATCTTTATTTGTCCTTTATTGATTAAGCACAGGGATTAAGAAACAGTAAATAATATGAGCAATTTCACTAAATCACCTTTTGAATATAGCAAATAAAATGTCTTGAAAATGTAGCAAGAAAACGACTACTATAATTAATGATAAGGGTGAACTAAAAATTAAGTTTGGAATTATCTTTTGATTTCATGAAGTGGACAAGTATTGTTGGACATCTTAAAATAGTATAGTGAACAAGTAAAGATGGATGGAGGGAGTAATAGTAACACTAATATTATGTAATATTGTCCTGTTGTTATTTATTTTAATATGTTTAAATTATAATTTAATTTAAAATTTTATTTTAAAAAATATAAAAATAAAAATGTAGATGGTACGAAAAGGCCCGTGGCCCACGTACAAATGGCCTGGGCTAGCTATTTTCTAGCCCATAAAAAAAGGGCGTCAGCCCGGCCTGGCCTGTCAAATTTCAAAGCCTGTAAGGACTAGCCTATATAGGGTAGGCCGACTCATATTGATAGCTCTACTTATTGATGCCCTTGGAGTTATTGTGGTTGGCTGTAGGAATGTGATCACTGCCTAATAAGGCTAAGTGTTGCCTAGGAGGCTATGTTGTGGACTAAGAAGATTATGAGTTGCCTAAGAAAGCTATGTTGGCTAAGAAGGCTATGAGTTGCCTAAGAGACTATATTGATGGCTAGAGGGTTATATGCTCCCTATGGAGCTATATTACTGCCTAAGAGGGCTATGTGAATGCCTACGGGGCTAGAGGGCTACTGATAGGATTAAATTGGCACCTTTTATGCTTATGGGGACCTAGCTGGTGGTCTTATCTACTGCTTATACCTGTTGAGGTTATGGGGACTTAGTTAGGTTGTTTGATTATTTGGTTATGTTTTAATTCAAGAGGAGGTCGATATGCTTATCCTATTCTTGACTTCCTTACCTTTACATTGAGTAAATTATGATATCTATTTGTCATATTATTGTCATTTATACTTGGTAGATTATTATGTATTGACATCTCATTACTTGAGGGCAATTGCATTTATGTTTGTAGATCCTAACAGACGATCCAATAGACCACCCTAGTAGCACGGTTGACTTCTAGAAGATTAACGAGCCCCTTTCTTTTAGAGCTGGTAGAGTTTTGAGGTTAGTTGACTTTTGTTGTATGTATTATTTAGGGGGTAGTTTAGTGCTCTGTCCCACCAAGCTTTACTACTCTTAAAGGCTTGCAAACTTGTGTGGGTTGTATAGCTACGTGAATAAATATATTGGCCTTGTTATTAGTTTGTTGAGGTTTAATATTTGTTGTTTATTTTATTGATATATACCTATTTTCAGCTTCTATATAGATTCATGATGCCCTCTACAACCCAAACAGGACTTGTGTACTTGTTGGTTATTTCTTTATATGAATTGTTGGGAGTAGTTGTTTCCTTTGTATAGTTATTGACAGGGGTCTTACCTATCGGTTGCTTATTATTAGACTAAAATATACCAATTTGTTTTCTTAATTATAGGTGGTTGCTATGTGCTAATATCAAGTGATTCAGTATGGTCAACTCTGGTATAAGTGTTCGCATTAGATGCAGTTACAAACCTTGAATTAGGATGTGACAAACTTGGTATCAGAGCAACATTATATCTTAGCGAGTCTGAAAGCTATGTCTACTAGAGCCTTGTTTATAAATGGTGTTATGCACCACATGCTATAAGCAGTAAGCTACAAGACATGTTAGAATGGTTATCCTTCTTTTTCTTACCTTATGTTATAGAGTCTTAAGGGTTGAGTTTTCAAGCTTACATTTGATATTTATGTACAAGGAGAGATAGATAACACCAAAAAGATGTCATCTAGCCAATGCCAAGATACAGGAACAAGTGAGGATACCGATAAGGTACCACAAGTAGAGGTAGCCCGTGCTGAGATCCAGGGAGAGACATCTTCTCAGCCCCCTATTATAACACCTCATACATTGAAAAGTTGGAAAAAAATTAAAAAGTTATAGGAAATTTGAGATTGACAGACTATATGAGCCCATCTAACGCTCGTGGTCTGAACTACAGGTCGTAGACAAGCTTTATGGTTAAGGTAAGTACCTTAGATAGATTTTGAAAACTAAAAGTCTAAAACCACGAAGGGCTTTTACGAGTCGTACTTCAAATGATGAGTCATAAAAAGGGATTGTAAATGAGGTCTTGGAAGACTAAAAATTTGCTAAGTATTAGGGGAAACCACAAGAGGCTTTTATAGATCATGGTCTATTCTATGGATCGTAAACCAGTGTTGTAGTTAGGGGTCAATGAAGTGAAATTTTGTTAAGCATGGGGTTAGTCTACGAAGGGATTATGCGACCCATAAATGAAACTATAGGTCGTAAAGATAGTGACATGGATGGAGAATTAGAGATGTATTTAGAGACCAAAATCAAATCTGACGAAACCTTGGGTCCACGAGTCATAAATAGATTTATGACTTGTAGATTCCTCTCGTGGATAGGTCCGGTAGAGTTTCAATGAAGGATCTTTTGGTCATTTCTTACCCGTTTAATCTCTAAACTACGTTGTTTTGATCCTAGTAACTACCCTAATCACCTTAACTTTAATAAAACTACCCTCAAATTCATTCACTCCTAAATTTCTCTCAAAAACTCTAAGTCTTTTCTCTCAAGTGGATTCACCATTGCAGCATGAGGTTCCAAGCTTTGTCAAGGGAAATTAAGGTAAATTCTTTGCTTTCTTCTAAAGCTTCTTCCCCAAAGTATGTAGGGCTTCGTTCATGAACTACTTTCATTCATGGAGCACAAATGCAAACTCATTTTTTTCCAAGTTCAACCATGAATTCTATGGGATTTTATGATTTCTATTTAGATGCTTAAATAACGCTTCCCAAGTCATATATGGAGCCATCTACGGTCCGTAGATGCTTCTAAGGGTCATAGAAGCCAACCCTAGAAACTAGGGTAAGTTTTGGGTCCTAAATCTCATTTTACGAGTCCAGACTATGGACTGTAGAAGCTTCTACGATCTGTAGTTGGCTTTGTATGTTTTGGGACTTAAAAACTGGAGGATCCTTTTTACAAGCTGGAAGTACAGGGCATTAAATCAGGGTTCGTAGATGGTGACCCAGAAAATTTTGCTCTGACAATCTTCACTAAAACAGTCACAGTTTTTTTACTTTGAACTCGAAATAAGGCAATCTCTGTGGAGTTAGAAAGAGGATTCAGAGACTTTTAATTTGATAGATCATGAGCTACCTAATTCTTTGTGTCTGAGAGTTATGGTCATTTAAAGTTGACCCTTGCGTAATCCAATGTAAAAACTTAATCAATAGGGAGGTTTTGAATTCAACTAAGTACTAGAAACCGCTTATGACCCTAGACCACTTCCAATATATAGGAGTGAATCTTAACATATAAGAACAAGCAAGGCATCACCAGGTTTAAGCTTATATACTTACGACGAGAAAATTTAATTTCTAGGAATTGAGTTGTGGGGTGTTACAATATCGTTATGATTTGATGAGTCAATGAGTGTCTTAATTTATCCCTATATATATATATATATATATTACTAGTGGTAATGACATAATGATGTTTACAGTATAGAAAATGCTAAGTTGTGGATGAGTAAGAATGTGATAGTGATACATAGATTAATTAAAACTAGAGGTGTCTATGAACATGCAAAGTTGAATTTGAATAGAATAAAATGGCTAAGATAATCAATGGACAGATTATTAATCCATTTTAAGTATGAGTGCAATGAGTTAAAAGATGGTCATGACCAAATTACTTGTTCTATATATATAGATATAGACACATCACGTAGAAAAAGGAAAAAATGTATAACTTAAGAAGACTTCATATTACTCAGCATATCAATATTTTTCTTATTTAACAGACACAAACAAATATATTATATTTTATATTAGATTTAAGCTTTTTCATTGCCCTAGATTTTGTCATGATCTCAAGCTTAATTTGAGGAAAAATTATATTAATTTTGTTCAATTTTTATATATTAAATTGTGAGAATAATTCTATTTCTCGAACTATAAATATAGATTGCAACTAAATTTATGAGCAAAATTCTAATTCATGAGTGAGATATTACAATCTGATTGCAATTATATATTGCATATAATTCTTTTTATTTTTCAGTTGGTAGAGATAATCAAACATTAATTTTATGTGCTATCAATCAGATTACTCAACCTGATAGTCAAATCATATTAATTTTATCAAATGTCAAATCAAGATCTTAAGCTTAATTTGAGGAAAAATCATATTAATTTTATTCAATTTTAATGTACTATATTGTGAGAATAATTCTAAGTCTCAAATGATATATATAGATTTTATACACAAAAAATTATGAGCAAAATTCTAATTCGTGAGTGAGAAATATATATTTTCCAATCTGATTGTAATTATTGTAAATAAGTATTTTTATTTTTCAGTTGATAGAGATAACCAAACATTAATTTATATTAACTATCAGTTAGATTACATAACATGACAGTCAAATCATATAACTTAAACCATAAATTATAATTTACTCAATAATAAATTCTGGTGAAAATTTCTGGCTATAAATAATAACATCATCTTCTTTTAATCAAACACTTAAGATACAAAAGAAAAACATACTTTTACTAAGAAGAAGTTCATACATAATATTATAAATCATGAGCACCACAAAGATTTTATTGGTAATTTTTTCTCCTTGTGATCGTTTCAACAAACAATGAAGCTATTGGTGATGAAAAACTGACTTGTAGGCAAAAATGCATACTTGCAAGTATCATAAGTAAAACACCTGGTTGCCTTGACAATTGTTTAAAACAATGTCATGGTGATATATTTTTTGAAAAATTAAATGTTGTCCAAATTTAAAGAAGGTATAATTTTATTTCAATAATTTTTTATTTTAAAAATTATATATGTTAATATATCACTTAATTTGTGACATATATTTTGATGAATTTTATGTAGATTCAAAGCTAATGTGTCATTCCCCGGGAGGGTACCCTAGGCGTAACCGGCACTCAGAGATTATTGCTAGTCCCCAAACGAACCACTTGGCCTCATCACATTCATTCATTCATACATTCTACTAATCAGCGAAAGACATAACGAAGTAAATGGGCACATCATCATCTAGTCTCAAAAATAATATTATAAATAAAAGAGCTAGTAGAAAGAAACTATCCCAACAAGTCTTAACATCAACATTCGACTCTAGTCTATGAAGCCTCTATCACTATCAAATGTGTCAATGATAGACTCGTCGCTACTTCAATCAAATAAAGTCAATCAATTTAACTCTAAAGCAAGATAAAATAAATATAATGAATCCTCTGAAGTAGGGGAGGCTCACCAATCAGCTGAACGTCTCAAATCCTCAATGATACACTTGTTGATGATCTCCAAATCTTGTATCTACATCATGTAACAATGTAGTCCTAAAGAGGGACGTCAGTACGTGGAATGTACTTGTATGTAAAATAGCTAAGTGAAACTGAAACAGGTAGAATAATATAGAAACAATATCAACTCAATATAGAAATCAATCAACATGTCAAATGCCTATCTAAAGAAAGAATAAAGATTAGACAAGTGACACATCAACAAATCAACTCATCAATCGAATCAGACTCATCTCAGAAGGACTCATCTCATCTCAGCTAATCTCATCTCATCTCATCTCGACTCAGATCACTCAGTTTCAGAACTTTCTGGGAGTTTCTCTTATCCGACAATAATCACTTATGAGCCAGTGATTGTACAACAATCACGCTGATGTTGCCACAATCGTCCCGTACTTGCCAGATAAAGAACGAATCAGAACCACATGGACTAATCCAAATGGAGTCAGCCAATCTATAAGTCCTCTATTGATTTTAGGGACTTCTAATCAGAGGGGACCTCAACATAATATGATATGGTGGTCCGGATCCTTACCTACGTTTGCCTACATAGTTTGATGAGTGCGAGTTGGACTAACTCTTACTCTTTCAGTGCTCGATACTTCTCCTATGACTCAATGCTCATAAAACAATCCATCCAATCCAACTATCTCAATCAGCCTTGTGGAGGCACAATTTCTCAATCAGTCTCGTAAAGACTCTAATCATCTCATCAATCAACATCTAAATCAACAACTCAAGGATTTGAACAATCATTAGGGACCAATTAAATAGACAAATCATTAGAGTTTATTTATGGAGACTCAAGGACTGTCAAGTTCTATCAACTCATCATCATTCTCACATCTCACTCTTAATCACCATCCCAATCAAGGCTCTAGACTCAATCCTATCTTCTTTCATGCAATCTTTTAAAAATAATAAATGGGGTTATGCAATACTTCAAGTGAAACGTTCAGTCCAAGTAAACAAGTTTATGATGATCATCAACATATGAATATACATGTAAATAATATAGTTTTCAAGAAAATATTCAAGAAATCATGCATATTGACTTAAGAACCTTCAATCAACTATCTAAGACCACCTATGGGGCACATGAGAGGACAATATCATGTTTTCGTTTAGCCTTACATACGTGAAAAGTTGATATTTACAATTGAAATTTGATGATACTAGCTTTATTGGAGAAAATCATCGATCTCGGTAGTCCTTTTAGAATGGAAGAACTTGGGAAAGCATTGTTTGAAGAGATTCTCTTTGATTCTTGAATTCTTGATTTAGAATCTTTAGAGTTCTTGATGAAGAGCCCTAGTTCTTGAAGAAGAAGAATCAATAAATCCTTTCTTGGGATTCTTGAATTTGTTTTCTTAAAACCCCAGGTTATGATTTAAGGTTCTATTAGAGATTCATGAATAGATGAAGAACTTTGGGTTGGATAATTTGCAATTTATGAAGAATAACTCTCCATGATGATGAATCTTGAAATCTAGTCCCATTTGATGACTTTCTTGATGATTCTTGAGTGTTTATGTTTAGGAGTGAACGAGAGGGTTTTTTGATTATGAAAACTAACATTTTATGCGTTTTGGGACCTTAAATAGACCTCCAAAGGTTTTAGAATAAAAGAACCCCCAAAATAAAAATAAGAAACGTCATTTATCTCATCCAGAAAGGGTCCGTGAAGCGGAGCCGTCGCACACCTTCAGACAGCTCTACAGGTGTTCAGTAAAATGGTCATAACATTCTACTCCGAACTCGAATTAAGGAGAAATTAGATACGTTGGAAAGATAATTCAAATATCTTTGATCTTATATATTATGGGTCACCTAACTCATTATACATTAGGAGATATGGTCATTTGAAGTTGACCCTTCTATCAACTCATATGAAAACTTAGTTGGTAGGAATTCTTTGGACTTGACTTGATGTAAAAGATCTCTTATATTCATTTATTGAACTTAAGAGGGGGTTGGGAATTGATCGAAATGCCCCTCAAATGATTTAAAATTTGAAAAAAAAATATAAGTGTGGATTCGCGATAGGTCCGCGCTGCGGCTCTGTCGCGCATCCTCACTGGAATTTGGTTTTGGATCGAAAAATTATTTTTCAATCCGATGGCTCTAAAATTCACACAGGATCATTTTCCCATTCAATTTTCCATGTTGATTGCATATCTGATCTCGAATTCACAAACAAAGCATGGAAAGACGCATTACGCTCACGTCTTCGTTCTAGGGGTATTTTGATAATTTTACTGGATATCATCATCTCTCCCTTGGGATCATTCGTCCTCGAATGATGAGTAAAGATGGATATCAAGGCACGAATAGACTCAAAACTCATCTCAACATTCACATATATCAATTAATCTTTCGACTCTTCATCACCATCAACAATCTCTATTGAAACTCAAGAATAGACAATCAACTTAGTTAAGGGTAAGGACGTTTACCTTTAACATTCTCATCATTAGGCACGAATAACAATCAAGACTCTTCTTATTAATCACTCAACAAATCAATCTATCAACCCATTTGGACTATCACAAATCATTCAGAATAGACAAATCATTCAGAACTAGAGTAGAGATATTCTCTCAGAGATTTTCAGCATCAAGCGCGAATGGAATGTCGAAACTCAATCAATTCAAAATGTTTAAACACTTCGACAATCAGTCTTTTGAATTCAAGAAGGAAACCATCAACTCTAATTGAGAATAGGATCATTGATACATAAGACTCTGCCTAACTCTCAAGCTTAGTACCTCATCTCAATTGTGCTCTTTTTCATGACACTACTCTATCAACTTAAGCTTATAGCTCCTATTCAACTCTCTACCTATCCATATCCTCTTATTCCATTCAAGTCTATTTTTGAGCCTCAAGGTGCTACCCTTAAGATGATCATATTCATACAAAGCTAATCCTCAATACTTAGCTCTATACTTTCATAGTGGCTTTCATTAAAAGATCACTAGTCTTCTTCACTACTTCACTATCACAAAGTCTTCGATAGTCTGTCATCAATACTCGCATAACAATAACCACACATTCAAGCCTATCACTCTAACCACTTCAACTCTGTCTCAGAATTTTCAAGCCTATTTAGCACTTCTATCTCCACAATTTAATGAGCTCCCACTCAAATACACACCAACATACTCTTACCTATCTGTTGCACGTAATAAAGTCTCATCTCTCTCCTCCTCCCTATCTCTACCCCTACATGACACAAGGACAACGCCAATGTCACAATAAGGATACATTCACTCCTCCTCATCTACCCTTATTCTCCGTCTACTACTATCAACATCACTATTCTACTTGGACCAAGGGGAACTCGTTATCACTACATCCTACCATCAACAAGGGCATAACTAGCCGAAGGTCAGTGTATGCGTAAGATAGCATCATAATGATGAACTCTCACTCTCTCTCTTATCAACTATTACTCCTCCATTCTCATCCACATTTCTATCAAGACAAGGGAAGACAGGATCACTCAAAGAACTTGGAACGAACGATCATTAGCACGACTCAATCGAGAAATCTTATTTGAGAACGTTCATAAAGAAGTAAAACCTCCCTCATCTATCAAGACTCATTCTGAGTTCACAAAACTACACGTAGTGTAAAACTCAGGTCGTATCTCATTCAACATAGGGGTGGAAACATTTAAATCCATGGGGTAAGATCAAAGTTAATGAATGAACTCATCACCTTCCATCCTCACAATTCAACATGAATAATAATCAACAAGTGGTTATAGGACTAGGCCATGGGCATGGCAGTCGTATACCAGATGGGAATAGAGTATCATCGTCAGTAAAGTACAAGGAATATACAAGATGGCAAAATTAATGCCTCATCCAAATCAACCTATCACCATCGAATACTCAAGATCTACTTCAACCTCTCACATCAACATCTCCCCCTTAGCTCAAGGGTCATCTCTCAAGTTTTACGAATCAATTCCCTCTACTGGGCTATAAGCATATACCTCCACACGATCGAGGAATCATTATTTACAAGAATAGGCATCTTAAACTCTTCTATCATTCTATTGTTGCATAAATAAATTAGCCATTAAGACTCTCTTCAAAGATACCACTCTCAGCTTCCTCTTGTCTCTATGGAAATCTCTCTCTATATTTGCTACTCTTAATGGCGTACATAACCACTTCCCACAACTCTTACATTCTAACCTCTTTTTTTTGCCTGCTAGCACTCAACTTCTGTACTATCATAAACTCATTTGTATAAGACTTAGACTATAATGGAAATACCCATGATCGTCTATCTATACGTCCTAATCAACTTAGTTGCCCGGGATGACAAGAAATGCTTACCTCAGCCTACTCCACATTGACAACTCAAATAAACTATATATATTCTTATAGCATTCGTAAGTGAGGGCTTTACACATCTTTACACAATCATGGGTACCCATCTCAAGTCTCTTCTTATCTATTGAGCTATCCTCATTTCACTCGTCTTACCTAAGGGGAACTTGTATTCTGCCTATAGCATCACTTCCTCACATATCAACATCTTCATCTCGAACATACACTAAGGAAAGCCTTTTAGAGCAACTCTCCAATTAAGACTATTACTCTCACAATATTGTCTCCTCTTCCACTCTACTCCTCAAAATTCAAGCTTACGGTCTACCACTAACATGTGCATCTATCACACACCTCTCTAATATCACACCTACTTATCGCTATTAGGAAAAAAATATGGGGAATATAAGCCCATTAAAATCTCATAGCAAGTATTCAATCAATGCATTTCCCTCTCCTCACGGCTCAGTACCACTCACATATACATTATACCTCCTTACTTTACTAAGCTCTTAACTCAATGAGCCTCATGAACTCTCATTAAAAAAATGATATGCCTAATTTAGATCTATCACATTGAAAACACTCTTTCCCCTATTCAATATCCACACTTCACCCTCAATAGTGTGGATACTATAACACCTCGACATAAACTCTCTTCTAGTTTGAGCACGCTCTATCACATTCTAACAATAACTCTCTCTTTATTATACCTCATCATAACAATCATAGGGTACTCATCACCTTCTTCATCAAACTTATGGAAATTGACTCGTCACCTCATTACTTACCTAGTAGGTACATAACTCTAACTTCCAGCCTCAATCATCTATCACTCTTACTATCTTATCCTTTTCTTTCCATCATCATCCTTCTAACTCTGGGATGATTCAATTCTACTCAGGATTTATGAGACCTCACATCTCACTCTTAGCTAGTAGCATTGAACTCTTTGAAGACGTAAGTTTCTCTCTCATGGGTAACATCACAAGCAAGTTTCGAATAAGAGGGTTTGGGTACATCTAGAGCTGACTCAAATGCACGATTCATAAGAATAATAGTGCACTCTTTCTAGTCAATCAACTTAGCACACTAGTTGGCTTTTCTCAAGCCTAATGCTGTCTCTCTACCATTCTGATTACTTTATCATAAAGGATCTCATCTGTAAGAGTTTGAACATTACTATCTCTATCATCTCATGGACGAGGCATAGCCGAAAGGTTTAGAGCATCGCTCGAATCATCATAGACTTAGGAAATAGCTCTATCGCACGATTTAGAATCTGAAAGAAGGGAAACAATTCCTAAATGTCCTATAGCCTCCAAACTATGGATGTGGAGCTCTTCACACTAATAATAAGGACTCTACTAGACACAACTTCATAGACGCCCTAGGACTCTTGAACTCGTGCTCTGATACCAAGTTTGTCACGCCCTGGGAAGGGGTACCCTAGACGTAACCGGCACTCAGACACTATTGCTAGTCCCCAAGTGAACCACTTGGCCTCATCACATTCATTCATACATACATTCTACTAATCAGCGGAAGACATAAGGAAGTAAATGGGCACATTATCATCTAGTCTCAAAAATAATATTATAAATAAAAGGGCTAGTAGAAAGAAACTACCCCAACAAGTCTTAACATCGACATTCGACTCTAGTCTATGAAGCCTCTATCACTATCAAGTGGTGTCAATGACAGATTCATGGCTACCTCAATCAAAATAAAGCTAATTAATTTAACTTTACAGCAAGATGAATAAATATAATGAATCCTCCGAAGTAGGGGAGGCTCATCAGTTAGCTGAATGTCTCTATCACGAATCGAAATTCAGGCGTGATGGCACTCGTCTTATCCCACCAAGACAAGTCAGCCTACAACCCAACTATAACCTTAAAAGT
>JAPFFP010091179.1:0-20920 GCA_026153255.1 Solanum medicagineum
TTAGTCAGTAAAACAAAGGAAACTCTGCTGGATTTTCTGTAGAATTATTAAGTAGTAATTGTGATTAGTATTTGGATCAGTGCCTGACTGGCCTTAGTCACGGCCCCGGGGTCGGGTCTTGACACAAACTTAGCCGTTTTTCAACTCTATATCACTCAAAACTCTCATAAATACCTCTCTAAGACTTTAAAAATTATCATTCAAATTTCAAGGATTTCAAGTTTAACATTGGAACTCAAGGATTCTCTTTAAGCTCTAAGTTTCCTTCAAGCTCATCTCAAGAAAACCCAAGTTTGAGGTATGTGGTTTCATCCATTAGGTCCTTTCACTCATGGAGCCCCATCTTTCTTTTTATGAAAATTGTATGTTTTCAAGTTGTATCATCTATGGGTATCTCTTATTATGGATTATGATTATAAATTATGTTGGGGTTTTATGAGAAGTAGATGAATTATGCATGTCTATCTATTTCAAGATTGTATCATGAATTGGTTTTGTCTATAGAGAATGCATATTTTGAGCTATGAATCTATGATCTATTATTAGATTTGATGATGGATAACAAGGTACCCTTCATGAGGGTTTTACTATATGTTGGTGGCTTGATTTGCATTGAGTTTTCTCTTTTTATTTCACTTTTGAATTGCATGATTTTGAACAAGTATTATTAGCCCACCAAGTGTTTGATAAAATGTCTTAACAAGGATTCTCAAGTTATAAATGATCTATTACACGATTTACAAGTCAAGTGACTTTATGATGATTAGGGGCTTGCATGTATGTATTGAATTCATGAAAGGTATCTATGGTATTGTAAGTAGACCACACCTTGTTGAAGGGGTGACATGCCATAATTACCTTGTTGAGGGGGTAACATGACTCAATCACCTTGTTGAGGGGTGACATACCTCAATCACCTTGTTGAGGGGGTGACATGCCTCAATCACCTTGTTGAGGGATGACATACCTCAATCACCTTGTTGAGGGGGCGACATGCCTCAGTCACTTTGTTGAGGGGTGACATGCCTCAATTACCTTGTTGAAGGGGTGACATGCCTCAATCACCTTATAAGGGGGTGATATGCCTTGGATTCCAAGTAGTAGTTCACTTGGTCTATGTCGGTTATGGTCTTTTGCCACACATATGATATGTACTATGCGAGTTGAATGATTTACAAGCATGTTTTACTTCAAGTAATCATCAATGCCATATTGATATTATACTTATCCATTGCTTATGATTATGCATTTTCATTATATTAGCTGATGTCTTGTTGCATTGCATTCTAGATACTTAGTGCATTCAAATGTACTAATGCATACTCTATACCTATATGATATTACCATGTAGGACTAGAGCACCTTTCGATCATCCTCCACATGGCTTGTTCAGTAATAAATAAGATAAGCTTTAGTGATCCCTCAAGTCCGAGGACATTATCAATGATACTCTTTCTATATGATATTTCTTTGTGTTGAATACTTGTTACTACGAGGGTGAGCCCGGGAAGTATCTTGGCCCCGACTCCATTCCATATTAGAGGTGTTGTTGGATATTTGATGTACTTATGCTATGAGCTTGACACTTTTATGCTTTTATAAATATCAAGATTTCCCTTAGTCCCACTTCCCTTATTTATAACTCTTGTGTTGTTTAATTTGCTTCCGCGACCAACGATGTGTGAATGATATGCTAAGAGGCTGTTTGGGGTCCCCTTGGGTTCCCATTCTCCATGTCACGACTAGGACCTAGGCTTGGGTCATGACAAACTTAGTTTTAGAGAACTAGGTTGGTAATGGTCATCGGAATCCAACACACCGCATCGATTAGAGTCTTATTCATAGTTGTGAAGCGCGCCACAACTATGAATGAGAGGCTATGAGGCATTTTAGAAAATGTTTCACTTCTTCATGGTCTATATTGTGCATTAGATGTAAGTGTGAGGCTTTTCACATAACAAATGCTCTTTACTCTTCTAGATAATGCCAATTACAAGAAGGAGACTAAGGAGAGCCCATACAACCCAGGAGCAAGCGGTCCCTCCCGCTCCTCAAGCTCCTCAAGGTGGAGGGGTATCCCAAGATGAATTCTAGGATGCTATAACAATGTTGGCTCATGCTATGACTAACCAAATTAACCAAGGGGTCCAAGTCCCTCATGCTCCCACTCCGTCTTCTAGGGTGAGGAATTTCACTAGAATGAACCCATCAAGTTCCATGGATCCAAGACGGATGAGGATCCCCAAGAGTTCATTGATGAGGTGTACAAGGTGCTATCCATCATGGGGGTTAATTCGGAGGAAAAGGAGGAGTTAGCGGACTATCAACTTAAAGGGGTGGCTCAAATTTGGTTCACACAATGGAAATTGGAGAGGAGAGATGATGATGCTATTCCTTGGGAGGAGTTCAAAGCCGCATTCCTCAGCTGGTTCTTTCCTATAAAGCCAAGGGAGGCTAAAATTATGGAGTTTATGCACCTTAAGCAAGGTTCCATGAGTGTGAGGGAGTATGCCCTCAAGTTCAACCAACTCTCCAAGTATGATCCACAATTGGTTGCCGAGCCGAGATCAAGGATGAACAAATTTGTGTCAGGAGTGCCCAACTTGGTTAATGAGGAGTTTCATAGTGCCATTTAGTGGGTGATATTGATTTGGCCAGTCTCATAACATACGCCGAGCAACTAGAGGGCGAAAAGCTTAGAAAAAGAAGTGGTGAGTCCAAGAGGGCTTGTGTTGAAGGTGGATTCCAAGGTTCCAATGGTGGCTGGTTTCCTCAAGGACATAAGTTTCAAGGCCAAGGGTCTTTCAATGCTCCTAATAGGAAATTTGTTAATGATAATCCAAGTTTCTAAGGTGGTGGTGGTGGGGTGCCTAACTCTATGTGCCAAAAGTGTGGTCATAACCATAATAGCCCATGTTTGAGAAACTTTACTGCTTGTTGTGGTTGTGGTGAAGTGCATCATATGGTGATTGATTGTCCTCATGCTCAAAACAAAGGTGGTTATCTATAAGGCAAAGGTGAAAATGCGGGTCAAAAGGGAAGAGGAGGCCAACAAAGTGGTGCTCCAAGGCAAAATAGATTCTATGCACTTCAAGAGAGACAAAGGGTGCGTTAGGTGCTCGATGTCGTCACCGACATGTTAATGGTTTTTTATTTTGATGTGTATGCATTGATAGACCCAGGTTCCACTCTTTCTTTTATTAATGAAACGCCCCAAAAATGTGCTCTAGAAATTCCCATAATTGTAATTTTTCTATATCGCTAAATCCATGCGTGGTATTGCAAATCCCACTTCATATTTTCGATTAGGGGGAAAAATTGAGTGGGAAATGGGTATAACTCATATTTTAGAGAAAACGTAGAAAAAATAATTTTCACTAATTTTTGAAAAACAGTGTCTGTTCGCGCCCTGGCCGCGGCGCACCAGAGGCTCGGACTAGTTGGTTTGGCCTCCGCGATAGGTCTGCGTCATGCCAGTGACCCAGAACAGTGTAAAATCTTCCTTAATTTTTCTATCTCAGCCAAGGGCACTAGGGTCATAGCCCCATAACTATTTAAATGTGAAATCTCTCATACTTAACCATTTTTCAACTCTATATCACTCAAAACCCTCTCTAAAACCTCTCCAACACTTTATCAAAATTCTTATCCAAATCCAAAAATTTTAATATCACTTTGGATTTCAAGAACTCAATCCAAGCTTCAAGTCTCCTTCAAGTCTATTTCAAGAAAACCCAAGTCTAAGGTATGTGGGTTTCATCCATTGGGGTCCTTTCACCCATGGAGCCCAATCTTCCTTTTTATGAAAATTGCATGATTTCAAACTATATTGTCTATGGGTATCATTTATTATGAAATATGAGAATGATTTATTTTGGGTTTTACTAAGTGTTTTTGATTATGCATAAATATGTTATTTAAGCTTATACTATGACTTAATCTTGTGTATTGATACTATGCATGATTTGAACTATGTAAGCTTTGAATCATGATGAATTTTTGAGATGGATTTCATGATATTCCATTTGGGCTTTTACTACAATGTTTCTAGGTTAATTTTGAATCATTTTATTTACTCTATTTCAGTCTTGAATTGCATGATTTTGAACTTATATCATGAACCCACCATGTGTTCGATAAAATGCCCTTTTTTAAGGTTCTTTAAAGTTATTGATGATCTATTGCATAATTTATGAGTCAAGTAACTTTATGATGATTTTGAGCTTTCAAAATGTATTGAATTCATGAACATACCTATGATGTTGTAAATGTCAAATTAAGTCCTATTTCAAGGTTTTTACCTCTTGTGAGCAATTCATATTAAAGCAAAGATTCATGTATGATTATGATCTACTCGCATGTTATCATGTTATCATGTTTGGCTTGCCTTGGTACGTAGGCCACACCTTGTTGGGGGGGGGAGGGTATCATGCCTTGGTCACCTTGTCGAGGGGGTGTCATGCCTCGGTCACATTGTCGAGGGGGTGTCATGCCTTGGTCACCTTGTCGAGGGGGTGTCATGGCTCGGTCACCTTGTCGAGGGGTTGCCATGCCTCAGCCACCTTGTCAAGGGGATGTCATGCCTTGGATTCCAAGCGGTAGCCCGCTTTGTCTATGTCGGTTAAGGTCTCTTCCCACATATGTGTTATGTATTATATAAGTTGCATGGTTTACAAACATGTTTACTTAAAGCATTGATCATACATGACATATTGACATTGTATCTATTATTTATATCTTATGCATTTTGATTATATTAGCGTATGCCTTTGTTGCATTGCACCCTGCTTACTTAATACATTCAAACATACTAACACATACTTTATGCCTACATAATATCACCATGTAGGGACCGGAGCTCCATTTAACCATCCTCCTCCTTCACGTGGCAGGTTCGATCTTTGAAGCAAGCTTTTCGTGAGTCCTCAATTCCGAGGACAACATCTATCTATTTCATGTTATATAGAGACTCTTTCTCTTTGTTGGATATTTTCTACTATGAGAGTGAGCCCGGGGATTGTCTTGACCCCTGCTCCATTCTATCTGTAGAGGTGTTGCTAGATCTTATGCATTCATACTATCGGGTTTCACTTGTCTTATGATTACACATTCATGAAGTACTTTTTCCCTTAGTCTCAATTCCCCTTTTTAAATTCAAATCTTGTTTATGTCTATTTTACTTTCGAAACCAAGGATGTGTGCATGTTACGATCAAGAGGCTTGTTTGGGTAGTCTTCAGACTTCTCATTCGTCGTGTCACGTTTACGCCCTATGCTTGGGTCCTTAAAAACTTGGTATTAGAGCACTAGGTTGTTAATGATCCTCGGAATTCAACACACTGCATTGATTAGAGTCTTATTCATGGTTGTGAAGTGCGCCACAACTATGAATGGGAGGCTATGAGGCGTTTTAGGAAATGTTTCACTTCTTTATGGTCTATATTGTGCTTTAGGTGTAACTATAAGGCTTTCCCCTAAAGAATGATCTTTGCTCTTCTTGATCATGCCTCTACAAAGAGGAATACCAAGGAGGGCCCATGCACCTGTAGGAAAATCGGCCTACGTCGCTCCTCAAGCTCCTCAAGATGGAGGGGCTACTGAAATTGAGTTCCAGAATGCCATTACTATGTTGGCCCATGCAATGACCAACAAATTGAATCAAGGGGCCCAAGCTCCTCATGCTCATTCTCCAGACTCAAAAGTGAGGGTATTCACTAGAATGAACCCCCCGGTGTTTCATGGGTCTAAGGCGGAGGAAGATCCACAAAAGTTTATAGATGAGGTGTATAAGGTGCTATCCATCATGGGTGTAAGTTCGGAGGAAAAAGCGGATCTAGTAGCTTATCAACTACAAGGTGTGGCTCAAATTTGGTTTGTGCAATGGAAGGTGGAGAGAGGAAATCATGATGTAATGATGTTCATGCTCCAATAAGAAAGTGGTTGATCTCAGTAATTAACCTCACCAAAGGCCAGGGTCGAATCAAAAGGAATACAGAGTTTGACTGCAAGACTTCACTACCAATCATTTCAAGTATCTATAACTAAAATCTCTAGGGGGGTTGGGATTGAAGAACAAAAATAAATAGATACTATACTACGATGCGAGAAAACACTCAATTTTAGGGACAACCTGGGAATTGTGCTCCCCATAGTTCGTTGACTCGATTAACCTAGATAACATAACTACAATTAGAGATTCGTATGCAGGACAGTAACTTAGGTTCTTCCAGCCCTCTTGTGATTGTGAAGGTCGAATTTCACCATGGCGCTTGGCCGACAACCATGGCGCTTGGTTGCCAACCATGGAATGCCAACTAATCGTTACCTATTGTCCCAGTCAACCTGCCATTGGTCAGGTTGGTTGATTAGACAAGAATACAACAATCGAATCTTTTCATCTTCTTTCTTTTCCTATTCATCACTATCTTGGTCGGGATCGTGATAGTAGGTGGGGTTTGCTATTGGCCACCACCAAACAACAATCATAATGAAGGGAAATAGACAATACATGCAAAACCCCAACCATGGAAATGCACAAACCTAGGTCATCTCAAATCAACTACCCATGGTTCCCACAACCCCAAGTTGCGAGTGCTTAGCTTCTCAAGGCTAAGGCAAACAAAAATACAAATGCAGGGCAGAGTTGGGAATTTTACCCAAACCAGATTGAAGACACCACAATTTGCAAACCATAAGCTTGATAGATTGACAATAAGTACGAAGAAAGAGTTGCAATCCCCAAATGTGGGTTTTCCAAGAGAAAATGGAAGATCTTTCCTAAAACCCTAAAATATTCTTGAGAGAATATCCAAAGGCACATTCAATGTCTCTAAAAACTGAAATCTCGTTCTTCCCCTATAATAAAACTTAACTTGAAGTATTTATAGTAGTTATAACTTTAACCCTAAAAATTACACAGAAAAGATAGCTGGCAGCTGGTACGCCTCATAGGTACGACACGTAGGGTGACCTACGAGTCGTAATCAGGGTCTCGTATCAGGTTCTTGGCATCTTGGACTCAACTGGTACAACCAACTGGTACAAGTCATTGCTTGGGCTATGCTCCTATGCTCCTCTTGTAGTCTAGGCCTTTAGTTTTTGATCCAAAGTTTGGGCTCTCTGTTTCTTACTACGAGTACACCTATACGAGTGGTAGTGAGACTTATGACTCGTAGGATGGCCTCATAGGTTTGACCTCCACTTAGCAGATTTTTGATTTTTTGTCTCTGTTTCTTGCTACGATAACACCCTACAACTAATAGCTTGGGCTACAACTCGTAGGTGAACTCGTATGTCCTATGCTTCAGCAAAATCAACACCTTTCCTCAAAAATCATGCCAACCTAACTTTTCTGCAAGAACAACAAAAAAACATATAAAAACCATAAAAATTGCATTAAGAACTCACAAAATCCCTTGTTTCAGGCATCAAATGTGTTGTATTTTGATAGCACATCAACACCTCAACTTAGAATTGTTGCTTGTTCTCAAGCAACGACTCAATCTACGCAGACAATGAAAACTACGTAGCAGCTATACCAATGACATATACATCATTAACTCTAATCCAGGTACCCAGCTATCATTTTCAAAACCAGATCGCAAAGCTACTAAGCATAACAAAAACATGATCATGAATCTAGAAACCCAACTAAGATAAGCTAAGGAGCCTCAACCATCCACAATCACTAGTATAAGCCATATCCTAATCTAGTAGTGCAAATTCCCTCATAGAAAAGAATGCCCTCTTACTCACTCAAAAAGCATTTAGAATTTAGGGACTGAGGAAGCATTCTCACTTTCACAAATGAAATTTATGCGAAATGACTAACACCATAGGCTTGCCTCTATACTCATCTTCTGGCTTGGTGACAAAGTGGATTTTGGATCACTTTAGGACTCAACGACTTGTAACATAGGTTCAAGGGCCTTTGGTATGGCATTTTAGGTATGTAGTTGATGATGGTCATGCTCCAATAAGAAAGTGGTCGCTATCAGTAATTAACCTAACCGAGGTTAGGGTCAAATCCACAGGGAATACAGGGCTATTGTACCATTAATTATTTGTAGTGTCTATAACTATAATCTATAAATGGGGGGTTTCGTGTGGTTCAAAAACAAAGATAAAATAAACACTGACTAAAATATGGAAAAATGCTCAATTTTGGGAACAACATGGGAATTGTGTTCCCTATGGTTCGTTGACTCAATAACCCTAGATAACATAATATTAGTGAATAGCATGCAGGAGGGTAACTTACGTTCTTTCATCCCTCTCGTGAAAGGTTGAATTTCACCATGGCGCTTGGTCGGCTACCATGGTGTGCTAACTAACCATTACCTATTGTCCCAGTCAACCTCCCCTTGGTCAGGTTTGGTCGATTACACGAGAACACATCAACCGAATCCTGTCATCTACTTCCCTTTTGCTATTCTTCATTACCTTGGTCGGGATCGTGATACTAGGCAGGGTTTGGTGTTGGCCACCAACAAACAACATTAATCATGAAGGGAAATAAACAATATATGCAAAACCCTAATCATAAATATGCATAAAACCTAGGTCATTTCAAGTCAACTACCCATGGTTCCCACAACCCCAAGTTGTGGGTGCTTAGCTACTTATGGCTAAAGCAAAACACACAAAAATGCAATTAAGAGACATAGTTGAGAGTTTTACCAATAACAATGAAGGAAATAGGCACCACAACTTGCAAACCCATAAGCTTGATTGATCAATAATGCGTACAAAGCAAGATTTGCAATTTCCCAAAATGAGTTTTCCAAGAAAGAACAAATAATCTATTCTATAACCTAAGAAAAGCTTCAAAAATATCTTGGAGTAGTGTCTCGGGTTGAACTCTTCCAAAAACCTAACTTTAACTATTTATAGTATTCACAAAATAACCCTAGGAATTTCACAGAAAAGACAGCTGGCATCTGATAAATTTCACAGTTATGACTCGTAGGTTGGCCTACGAGTCCTAGTTGGGGTCTCGTATCAGATTATTGGAATCTTGGACTGAACTGTGTACGACCCATAGGTACGAATCTCGAGCTAAGACTCGTATGTTGGTCCCGTAGTATTAGTCTTCAGTTTTTAGTCCAACATTTTGGCTCTTTTATTCTTGCTACAAGTCCACCTATACATGTCTTAATATGTCTTATGACTTGTACTCTGGGCTCGTAGGGTTGACCTTCACTTGGCAGATTTCTGATTTTTGGTCTCTAATTCCTGCTACGACACAACCTACGACTCATAGTATGAGCTATGACTCGTAGGTGGGCTTGTATGGCCTATGCTTCAGTAAAATCTGCAACTTTTCTTCAAAATCATGCCAACCTAACTTTTCTGCAAGATTAACACAAAAACACATCAAAATACTAAAACGTTTCTTTGAGAACTCACAAAATCCCTTGTTTTAGGCACCAAATGTTCTTTATTATAATAGCACATCAGTAGTGAATAAAAGCTATCCTTGAACCATGTTTACCAACACTTTTGCCTTCATAACCCAACCATTTTCACTAAATCCACCCTTATTCTCCTCTTTCAAGCTTTTCTTGATTGCTTTCTTTCTATTTTCTGTTGTGCCTTATTTCTGAACTCAATTCTTGCTACTTTTTTCTCAATTCAAGCCACTTTTAATCTTTTTTTTCTGGGTCATGATTTTTCATTTCTTTATTTATTTCCCAACTAACCACCTTATTGATATTACATTACCACAATAAGGGCCACCCTCAACTTAGGCTTTTAGCCTGAGGTGAAGTACACAATATCTATTCCCCAAACCAGGGCAACAATTTGTAGCCACTCTCAACTTATGCTTTTAGCCTCAATCAAGGTTCACATATTCAAGGATAGACTAAGGCCAATATCAAGGTATTTCATTAAACAAGGTTAAGCTGGTAAGGTGTTAAGAAAGACTGAGTACATGAGAAGCTCAAAATTTTGGAACAAGGGATTCACTCACTCATTTGGTAGGTCATTTAGGCTAAAAGTGGGTTCACTAAAAGAACAAAGGCCTAAGATCCTTTCCAAATCAACCACATCACCAAACCAATTTAAGAGTAACAAGGCAAGTTCTGAGTCCATACATGGTATATAAATGTAGTAAAATAGGCCCACAACACACATGGCATTGCACCCACAATCAAGTATAGACTCACAGGTTCTGCTTCCAGCCTCAGCTTACCTTCACATTATCAGAACAAACATTGCCACATACTCAAAATGCATGAATGCATCAATAACCACAATTTGAAAAATTTTGAGGGTACCCAATTTTTTATCAAAATTCAAAAAGCATTTAAAAACTAGGTATATGCCAACAGATAATACTACTATATATTTACAAATTATCTACACTACCTAAATCATGTCGATTCAACAGAAAATTAGACATCCACAAGGAAAAAGAAACATAGCAAGAAAACCATGGGATCAAAAATAGGGAAAGTTATGGACTCGAGGCTACTCAGAGTTCACCTTAATCCATAACTTCCCACACCCAACCAAAATAGAATACTTTGTCCTCAAAGTAAAGACATATAGAAGAGGTACAAGGGGCATACCTTGGGTTGCCTCCCAGAAAGCACCTGATTTATTATCGTAGCATGATACGAAGCTTTTGTGCTCATGCCTTTTCAAGGTCTCAGTCTTCCACTATCTTGATTTCTTCCATGTCACCCATGTAAAATTTGACCCTCTGGCAGTTAACTTTAAAAATTTTACCATCCCTGCTTTCTAACTCGATGGCTCCATAACTGAAAACGCGTACCACCCTGAAATATCCCATCCACTTGGATCTGAGTTTCAAGGAAAACCACTTCAACCTAGAGTTCTAAAGCAACACCATGTCTCCTGGAGCATGGTCAGTCAGTTCATCGTCAGTCAGATAATGGTTAAGGTTCATTGCCAAGCACTTCTTATACCTTCCCCAAGCTGCTTCCAAGATTCTCCTGGCACCCTTTTAAAATTGCAAATGTTATCTTATAGCTCTTGCTTGTTGGGCCCCATATAGAAATTCATGAGGAAGACTCTTTACACCTCTCTCCAACTGGAAAAAACATTTGATGGAAGAATTGATCACCATTCCGCAGCTTCACTCCGGAGAGTCATGGGGAAGGCTTGAGAGCCATGGCCTCCCAAGCAGGATGTCTTGCCCCAAGAACCCCCCTCAATGTTAATTTTGTAGGTGAGTTTGAGGGTCTTTGGACTCTTGTCCATAAAACAAGGCTCGTCTCTGCAAAGTTTCCAACAAGTCATTTGTGATGTAGAGCTTTTGTTCAGTCATTGTGCCAACCAACCTGTGAATATACTTAAACAGCAAAAAAAAAAGTAAAAGTAAAATACATGAGACTCCAGAAATTGACACTAGAACTAACTAATAGTGAAATCAAGTCAAAACCTAGTCGTATTCCCCAAAAATGGAGCTATAATTTCTGATGATGTTCACGTTCCAATAAGAAAGCAGTCACTGTCAGCAATTAAGCTAACCGAAGGTCAAGGTAGAATCCACTGGGAATACAAGATTTGACTGCAAGAATTCACCACTAATCATTTCAACTATCTATAACTAAAATCTCTAGGGGGGGGAGGTTTTGTTATTCAAGAACAAAAATAAATAGACACTATACTACAATGCAAGAAAACACTCAATTTTAGGGACAACTTGGTAATTGTGCTCCCCATGGTTTATTGATTTGATTAACCTAAATAACATAACTAAAATTATAGATTCGAATGCAAGACGGTAACTTAGGTTCTTCCCTCCCTCTTGTGAAGATGAAGGTTGAATTTCACTATGGTGCTTGGTTGGCAACCATGGTGTGCTAACTCACTGTTACCTACTGTCCCAGTCAACCTTCCCTTGGTTAGGTCTGGTTGATTAGATGAGAACACATCAATCAATTCCTGTCATCTACTTCCCATTTCCTATTCGTTACTACCTTGGTCGGGATCGTAATAGTAGGCAGGGTTTGGTGTTGGCCACCACCAAACAACAATCATAATGAAGGAAAATAGACAATACATGCAAAACCCCAATCATAGAAATGCACAAACCTAGGTCATCTCAAATCAACAACCCATGGTTCCTACAACCCCAAGTTATGGGTGCTTAGCTACTCATGGCTAAGGTAAAACCAACAAAAATGCAAATACAAGGCATATTTGAGAATTTTACCCAAAGCAATGAATATTGAAGCTACAACAAGTTGTAAACCACAAGCTTAATAGATTGACAATAAGTACAGAGCAAGAGTTGCAATCCCCAAAAGTGGATTTTCCAAGAGAAAAATGAAGAACTTCCTAAAACCCTAAAATTTTCTTGAAAGAATATTCAAAGGCATATTCAATGTCGCCTAAAACTAAAATCTTGTTTTTCCCCTGTAATAAAGCCTAACTTAAAGTATTTATGGTAGTTACAAGTTTAACCCTAAAACTTACATAGAAAAGATAGCTGGTAGCTGGTATGCCTCACATGTATGACTCGCAGGGTGACCTACGAGTCGTAATTAGGGTCTACTATTAGGTTTTTGGCATCTTAGACTCAACTGGTATGACCCATTTGTACGAGTCATTGCTTGGGCCACGACTCATATGCTTCCCTCGTAGTCTAGGCCTTCAGTTTTTGATCCAAAGTTTGGGCTCTCTATTTCCTGCTACGTGTACACATATACGAGTAGTAGTGAGACCTATGACTCGTAGGATGGCCTCGTAGGGTTGACTTCACTTCGAAGATTTCTAATTTTTGGTCTCTATTTCTTGCTATGATATCACCCTACGAGTCATAGCTTAGGCTACAACTCGTAGGTGAACTCGTAAGTCCTATGCTTCAAAATCAACAACTTTCCTAAAAAATCATGTCAACCTAACTTTTCTACAAGAACAACACAAAAACACATAAAAACCATAAAAAGTTGCATTAACAACTCACAAAATCCTTTGTTTCAGGCATCAAATGTGCTGTATTTTGAAGCATATCCTGATGTTATTCCTTGGGAGGAGTTCAAAGACACTTTCCTCAATCGGTTCTTCCTTTTAGAGTTGAGAAATGCTAAAATGATAGAATTTATGAACCTTAAGTAAGGTTCCATGAGTGTGAGGGAGTATGCCCTCAAATTCAACAAGCTCTCCAAGTATGCTCCTCAATTGGTTGCCAAGCCTAGATCAAGGATGAATAAGTTCGTATTGGGAGTGTCTGACTTGTTAAATGAAGAGTGCCATACCACAATGGTTGTAAGTGATATGGACATGTCCCGGCTCATGATATATTCCAAACAACTTGAGAGGAAGAAGCTTAGGAAGAGGGGAAGTGAGGAGTCGAAGAGGGCTCAATTTGATGGTGGCTTCCAAAGTCAAGAGTCCTCCAATTCTCCAAACAAGAGATTGGCTATTGATGGGGTACCTAACCCAAGGTGTCAAGATGGCTATGGTTGGAGGACTAACTTCAAGTGTCAAAGGTGTGGGAAGAACCATGGTGGCCCATGCTTGAGGAAAACCAATGCTTGTTATGGTTGTGGTGAAGTGGGTCACAAGCTAGTTGCTTGTCCTTATGCTCGAAAAAGGGGAAAAAGTGGTCGACCTCAAGAACAAGGTGGTCATATTGATCAAGGGGCTCAAGGTGGCCAACAAGGGGATGCTCCATGACATAATTAGTTCTATGCCCTTCAAGGGAGGCAAGGAGGGGATGAGGTGCCCGATGTTGTTACTGATATGTTAAAGGTTTTTTATTTTGATGTGTATGCATTGATAGATCCGAGTACCGCTATTTCTTTCATTATTCCTCTTGTTGCTAATAGGCTTCATGTGTCCCGAATTGTTATGTTAACCTTTTGGTGTCTACCCCCATTGATCAGTCTATTGTTGCTAGGAAAGTCTATAGGGGTTGTTCCGTGTCCTTATTGCATAAAGACTTGTCTTATGATTTTGTTGAGCATGGAATGGTGGGATTTGAAATCTTGGGATGGATTGGTTACATGCAAATCATGTTTCCATTGATTGTAGAGCCCGTAAAGTTAGATTCCAATTCCTTAATGGGTCCATACTTGAGCAGAAAAGTTGTAAAGTGGTAGTTAATGGTAGATTCATTTCTTGTCTTAAGGCCCAAATTGATCTCTAAGGGATGAATTTACCATCTTGTAAGGGTTAGGGATGTTGAGTCTAAAGTCATTCCTATTGAGTCGATTTCGGTGGTTAACGAGTCTCTTGATGTCCTTCCCGCTAGGGGTTAGTCATTTCTCTGAGATTGATCTTCGATCTGGGTTCAACCAACTGAGAGTGAGGGAGGGTTATATTCCTGAGGCGACCTTTCGGACTAGGTGTGGGTATTTGCAATTGGTGGTAATGTCTTTTGGTTTGACTAATGCACCGACTATATTTATGGATCTCATGAATAGGATCTTTAAACCCTACCTTGATAGATGTGTGGTGGTTTTGTGGATGGTATATTAATTTCTTTTTGGAATGAAGAAGAACTTGTGAGACATTTGAGGGTGATGTTGCAAATCTTGAGGGATGAGAGGTTGCTTGGTAAAGATGAAAAATGACGATTTTTGGTAACTAGGAGGTGACTAGAGAGGTTCACTGGTTGGCTAGATTGAAGTTGAGAATGGTAGTGTAGTGGCTTAATGGTTCCAAATCTAATTTGGTTGAGGAGGTCAAGATAGAGCAAGACCTTGACCCCGCCTTGCTAAAGTTGAATGCTTTGGTGGAAGATAGTGAAGTGGAGGTTTTCTCCCAAGGGGGAGATGGTGTTCTTAGGTACTAAGGTAGGCTATATATGCTTGTGCAATGATTGGATTCACTTGAAAGTCCAACCCATGAAGGGTGTGATCTTGTTTGGCAAGAAAGGGAATTCAGACTAAGGTTTGTAGGTCCTTATCGAGTGTTGAGGAGAATTGGTACAGTTTCTTATGAATTGGAATTGCCTAGGGGAAATGGATATGGTTCATCTGGTCTTTCATGTAATTTATGTCGAGGAAATGCGTTGGTGACCTAAGTTATATAGAACTCTTTGAGGTTGCGGGTGTTGTGGAGGATGAGTTGACCTATGAGGAGATCCTGCTGGATATATTGGATGGATATGTGGGAAGGTTGAGGAACAAAGATGTAGCACCCGTCAAGGTTCTTTGGTAGAATCGACAAGTCGAATACATCACTTGGGGAGCCAGAGTGGACATGAAGAAGCGATATCTTTACCTCTTTAATTTTGTTCAAGCCTAAGATAGGAAACTAAGTCTTATCTATGATTTCAAGTCTAAAGTTTCAGCCCTCATGTCATTTATGCACATTTCTTTGACATTCGGGGAAGAATTTCCCAAGGGAGAGATATTGAAACGCCCCAAAAATGTGCTTCGAAAATGCCCATAATTGTAATTTCAATCTATCTCAAAATCCATGCATGGTAATATTCTCTATCGGGGGCAAAATTGAGCGGAAAATGGGTATAACTCGGATTTTAGAGGACCTGTAGTGAAAATTAATTTAAACTAATTTCCAAAAGATAGTTTTTGTCCGCGCCTTGGACACGGCGCGCCAAGGGCGCAGACTAGTGTTGGTTAGGCCTCCGCGATGGGTCTGCATCATGCCAGTGACACATACCAGTGTAAAATCTTCATTAATTTTTCTATCTCGGCCAAGGGCATTGGGGTTAGCCCCATGCCCTTTTAAACGTGAAATCTCTCATACTTAGCCATTTTTCAACTCTATATCACTCAAAACCCTCTCTAAAACCTCTCCAACACTTTATCAAAATTCCCATTCAAATATAAGGATTTCAAGCTCACTTTGGATCTTAGGAACTCAATACAAGCTTCAAGTCTCCTTCAAGTCTATTTCATGAAAATCCAAGTCCATTGTATGTTCATCCATTGTATCCTTTCACTTATGCAGCCCAATCTTCCTTTTTACGAAAATTGTATGATTTCAAACTATATTATGTATGGGTATCTTTTATTATGAAATATTAGAATGATTTATGTTGGGGTTTTACTAAGTGTTGTTGATTATGCATGAATATCTATTTTAACCTTATAGTATGAGTTAATCTTGTCTATTGATACTATGCATGATTTGAACTACGTAAGCTACGACTCGTGATGAACCTTTTAGATGGATTTCATGATATTCCATTTGGGTTTTTACTACAATTTTGTTGGGTCAATTTTGAATCATTTTATTCACTCTATTTCCCTCTTGAACTACATGATTTTGAACTAATATCATGAACCCACCATGTGTTAGATAAAATGTCTTTTTAAGGATTCTTAAAGTTATTGATGATCTATTGCATGATTTATGGTCAAGTGACTTCATGATGATTTTGGGCTTTCAAAATGTATTGAATTAGTGAGCATGTCTATGATGTTCTAAATGTCAAATTAAGCCCTATTTCAAGGTTTTTACCTCTTGTGAGCAATTCATGTTAAAGCAAGGATTCATGTATGATTATGATCTACTCTCATGTTATAATTTATGATGTTTTATGTCACGACCCAAGCCTAGGGCCTAGATGTGACACGGGGCATAGGGAACCCGAAGGAACTCCAGACAAGGCTCTTAACATATCATTACACATCATTGGTCACAGAAGCAATAGAATACAATAAGAACTAGTAAATAGGGATAAATAGGGCTATATGACATCATTCATATCATAAACATCATAGAGTCAAAGATAGTCAAGGCTCATAGCATCATTACATAACTTGTCCAACAACAGCTCTAAACATAGAATTAAGCAGGGGCCAAGACAAGCAACCGGGCTCACCCTCATAGTCAAAGCATACAATAAAGAAAAGAGAGTCTATACATAGCATAAATCAAGAGAAGTATGTCCTCGAAGTTGAGGACTCACCAACTTGCTTTGAGAAATATCACACTAGCCATGTGGAGGAGGAGAATGATCAAGTGGGGCTCTAATTCCTATATGGTAGCATCATGTAGGCATAGAGTATGCTTTAGTACGTTTGAATGTACTAGGTATTTAGGATGCAATGGAACAATAGATAGACATCATAATCAAAATGCATAATTAGGCAATAGGTGAACATATAACAATATAGAATGCATGGATGATACTTGAAGTATACATGCTTATATATGAAACATATTACATTAGTAGGTATAGACCATGATCATAGACCAAGAAACTTAGTACTTGAAATCTATGGTAGACCACCCCTTAGTAGTGATTGATGAATCAACCCCTCAATTGGTTAATGGATATGACCACCCTCCATCGGAAGTCATTGAGGTTCAACCCTTCAATTGGTTGATGGCTTACCACCCCCATCCGATATGATTGAGGTATCAACCCCTCAATTGGTTGAATGGCTTACTACCCCCATCCGAGATGATTGAGGTATAAACCCCTCAATTAGTTGATGGCTTACCACCCCCATCCAAGGTGATTAAAGCATCACCCCTCAATTGTCTATGGTCAACTCACAACAAAATAGATACTTCTCATGTAATCAACACATACATAATATCGTTTCATCATCATAAAGTCACTTAACTCATATGCCAAGCATTAGGCCTTCAAAAACTCAAGATACATTAACCAGACATTTTATCAAACACTTGGTGGGTGTGCAATACTAGTGCAAAATCATGCAATTCAAGAGTGAAATCATGCAAGAAAATCCAATGTAAAACCACCCACTAGTACTTGGTAACACCCTCATACAAGATACATCAAAACTCTTCATCAAATTCCACAATGGGTCATAGATTCATAGCTCAAAACTTGCTTAAACAGTCACACTTTGACAAAACCCCAACATAGTTCATAGTCAAATTCATAGTAAGTAAGACCCATAAGTAAATCAACTTAGAAACATGAGATTTAGGTAAAAAGGAAGCTCAGGCACCTTGGGTGAAAGGACCCAATGGTTGAAACCCACATACCTTGACTTTCGAGAATTACTTGATGAAGAATGGATATGGAGACTTGAAGCGTGAGTGAAATCCTTAAGATCCAGATGAGTTTTGGGACTTGAAATTTGGGGTGAAATATTTGTCTAAGTGTTTGAGAGAGTAGTGTCCTGTATGATATGGTGAAATATGGCTAAATATAGGTACTTTCACGCATGGGAAGGCTTGGGTCCAAGATCTTGGACCGAACAAGAAATAATAGGCAGAAAATAACACTGATCCACGCCCTGGCCGCATCATTCTAGGGGCGCAGATCGTCGCTAGAATTTGCAAATTATCGAGTTTTGATTTTTGATATGGTCACTCTAAGATCAGGGTCAGACCCACTTCCCACTCAATTTTTCCCCTGATCAAGAATATGAAGTTGAATTTTTGATATCACACATGGATTCTGAGATATATGGAAATTTGATTCCAGGCACTTCCGAGGCACATTTTGGGCACTTTTTGGGATCGTTTCAATATCTCCGCCTTGGGAAGATTCGTCCATGAATATCAAATAAACATACATGAGAAGAGTGATCATGAAGAAATCAGTCCCAACAAGAATGCAACAATACACTTAAACACCATTTTCAAAAATCTCAACATAAGTGTTAAAATCACCACGAACTTTGTCAATACAAACAAGAATGCATGCAAATGACATAGGGGTTGAAACATAAGACTTGAAGTCACATATGGTACTTAGAGTTAGTACCTTAGGATTGATTAGAATTGAAGAGATAGGGATATAGCTTTTGCATGTCCGCTTCGACCTCCCATGTAAAATTGTTGACTTGTTGATTCCTCCAAAGGACCTTAACGGAAGCAACATCCTTGTTCCTCAACCTCTTCACTTGTCTATCCAAGATCTATACTAGAACTTCTTCATAATTCAAGTTGTCTCCAACAACACCCACAACATTCAATGGGACAATAGCATTCGGATCACTCACACACTTCCTCAACATAGACATATGGAAAACTGGATGAACCAAATCCATTTCACTAGGCAATTCCAAATCATAGGCCACCTTACCAATCCTCCTCAACACCCTATAACGACCCACAAATCTTTGACTTAATTTACCCTTCTTACCAAAATGAACCACACCCTTCATGGGTGACACCTTCAAATCGACCCAATCACCAACTTTAAATTCAAGTTCTCCTTACATCATCATAGGACTTTTGACGACTTTTTGCTACTTTCAACCTTTCTCTAATTACCTTATCTTCACCATAGCCTCCATAACCATATCCAGACCCAACAAAGCCATTGCTCCGACTTCAAACCACCCAACTGGAGATCTACAAGGTCTACCATAGAGGGCATCAAAAGGAGTCATACCAATGCTAGATTGATAGCTATTCTTATAAGAAAACTCAATCAATGGAAGATGATCAACCCAACTAACATTAAACTCCAAAATACAAGCCCTAAGCATATCCTCAAGAGTTTGGATAGTTCTTTAGGCCTGGCCATCCGTTTGAGGGCGAAAGGTCATACTAACCTTTACCTTGGTTCCAAGACCTTTTTGGAAGGACCTCCAAAAGTGTGAACTGAATTAAGTACCACAATTACATATGATAGACAAGGGCACCCCATGCAATCTCACCAACTCAGGAATGTACAATTTAGTATAGTCTTCATCCTCATAAGTAGACTTAACCAGTAGGAAATGATCTGACTTTGTCATCCTATCAACCACAACCCAAATAGATCAAATCCCTTCCTAGTCTTAGGCAACCCAACCACAAAATCCATGTTAATTTCCTCCCACTTCCAAGTAAGAATCTATATGTCTTAGGTTAGGCCACCTGGCCTTTGGTGTTCGGCTCTAACTTGTTGGCAACTATGACAACCAGATACAAATTTGGCAATGTCTTCATGTGTAGCCACAAAAACACATTCCTCATCCCTATATGTCTTGGTAGAACCGGGGTGAATGGAATATGAAGAATTATGAGCCTCATCAAGAACCTTCTCTCTCAAGCCTTCAACACTAAGCACATACAACCTACCTTGGTACATAAGGGCACCATCTTCCCCTTGGGAGAAAACCTCCATCTTGCCCTCTTTCACCAAGGCCTTCAATTCTAACAAGGAGGTGTCAAGATCTTGCTTTACTTTTACCTCATCAACCAAGGAAGATTTTGTGCCATCAATAACCACAATGCCATCATTATCAACCTCTTCCAACCTAACCCCCAATCTAGCCAACCGATGAACCTCCCTAGCTACCTCTTTACCCCAATCATCAACATGAGCTAGGCTACCCATAGACACTCTAATCAAACCATCCACCACAACATTAGCCTTACCGGGATGATAATGCACACTCATATCATAATCTTTAAGAAGTTCTAAATACCTTCTTTGTCTCAAGTTGAGATCTTTTTGAGTGAACATATATTGGAGACTCTTATGATTGGTGAACACATCAACATGCACCCCATACAAATAATGACGCCAAAGTTTCAAAGCAAAAACCACAGCGGCCAATTCAAAATCACGAGTAGAATAATTTCTTTCATGTACTTTAAGTTGCCTAGAAGCATAGGCTATCACCTTACAGTTTTACATCAACACAAAACCCAAACCAATCCGAGAGGCATCATAATACACAACAAACTCTTCCAACCCTTCCGATAGAGATAAGATAAGAGCGGACACAAGCTTATCCTTCAAGGTTTGGAAACTCTTTTCACACTCATTGGTACACACAAACTTAGCCTTCTTTTGAGTCAACTTAGTCATGGGAGAAGCAATAGAGAGAACCCATTCACAAACCTCCGATAGTAACCCGCTAAGCCCAAGAAGATTCTAATGTCTAATGGGGTCAATGGTCTAGGACAATTTCTAATCACATCTGTCCTTTTAGGATCCACCTTAATACCATCCCCCGACACCACATCACCTAGAAAGGCAACCTCTTTCAACCAAAATTCACACTTCTCATATTTAGCATACAACTTCTCTTCCCTCAATCTTT
>JAPFFP010091190.1:0-20920 GCA_026153255.1 Solanum medicagineum
CTACCCAATTACCGACAGCGAATGGGTGAGTCCGGTACAGTATGTTCCAAAGAAAGGGGTATCACAGTAGTGCCTAATGCTAAAAATGAATTGATTCCTATAAGGCCAGTCACTGGATGGAGAGTGTGCATGGACTATAGAAAGCTCAACATCTCAACAAAGAAGGATCACTTTCCTATGTTGTTCATGGATCAGATGCTCAATAGGCTTGCAGAGAAAGGGTGGTACTATTTCCTTGATGGGTACTCTAGCTATAATCAGATCATCATTTCAGCAGAGGATCCATAGAAAATCACTTTTACATGTCCTTATGGAGCTTTCACATTTAAAAGGATGCCATTTGGGTTATGTAATGCTCTAGCAACATTCCAAAGGTGCATGATGTCTATTTTCTCAGATATGGTGCAAATCATTATTAAGGTCTTCATGGACGATGTCAAAATGGTTGGACACTCATTTGAGGATTGCTTGGTACACTTGCTTGATGTTCTGCAAAGATGTGTAGAAAGCCATTGGGTGCTAAATTGGAAAAAATGCCATTTCATGGTTAAAGAGGTTATTATGGCGGGCCATAGAATTTTCGGTAAGGGCATTGAGGTCAACAAAGCTAAGGTTGAGGTAATTAAGAGGCTTTCACTACCCATCTCAGTTAAGGGTATTGGGAGTTTCTTGGGGCATACAGGATTCTATAGAAGGTTCATAAAATATTTCTCTAAAATTTTGCATCCATTATGCAAATTGTTGGAGAAAGATTCTAAGTTCATATTTGACGATGCATGCATGCCTTTGAAGAGTTGAAAAAGAGATTGATCTCAGCATAGATTATTATAGCTGTTGATTAGTCCAAGCCATTTGAAATCACGTGTGATGCAAGTGGGGTTGCTTTATGTATGGTATTGAGGCAGCGCAAGGAGAAAGTCTTACATCCCAAATGTTATGCTAGCAAAGCCCTAAACATGGCTCAAAAGTATTACACTATCACAGAGCAAGGGTTGCTCGCATTGGTGTTTGCATTCGAAAGTTCCACTCATATTTATTGGGAGCCAAGCTGATAATGCATAGAGACCACTCAACATTGAAATATTTAATGGCCAAAAAGGATGCAAAGCCGAGGCAGATAAAATAGGTACTTCTTTTGCAAGAGTTCAACTTTGATGTTATTGATAGAAAAGGGTCGTAAAATCAAGTTACAGATTATCTATCCAGATTACAAGATGGGGCAATGATGCAATTTGATTATGGTCTGGAGATAAATGACTCTTTTCATGATGAAAGAGTGTTGGCAACATCACATAACCTCATACCTTGGTTTGCAGATTATCTGGTGAGTGACATCGTACCTATTAACTTAAACAAGCATTAAAGATGGAAATTTATGCATAATGTGAGGAAGTTCTTTTGGGATGACCCATATTTATTTCATTCATGTGCTAATGAGTATCCATCGCTGTGTTCCTAAGGTAGAAATGATGAGCATACTTGAAGCATGCCACTCCTCACTAGTGGGTGGGCATCATAGTAGGATTCAAACAACCCACAAAATTTTGCAATGTGGGTATTATTGGCCCACAATCCACCAAGCTGCTCATGACTATGCCAAAGCTTGTGATAGGTGCCAAAGAGAAGGTAGAGTCACACGAAAACATGAGCTCCCTCTAAATCTTATTTTGGTGATTGAGTTGTTTGATGTGTGTGGGATAGATTTCATGGGAACATTTATAAGTTCGTACGGGAACCAATTGATCTTGGTTGCTGTGGATTATGTCTCCAAATGGGTGGAGGCTGTGGCTCTGCCAAACAATGAAAGTAAAACTATCACAACATTCCTCAAAAGGAATATTTTCTTTAGATTTGGCAATCCTTGGGCTATCATCAGCGATGAAGGTTCTCAATTTTGCAACTTTAAAGCTATTCTTAAAAAGTATGGAGTGAAACATAGGGTGGCAACACCTTATCACCCTTAAACGAGTGGGCAAGTAGAGGTGTCTAATAGGGAAATCAAGCAAATCTTATCCAAAAGGGTAAATGCAAACTACGCTGATTGGTCATGAAAGCTTGATGACGCACTATGGGCATACCGTACTGCATTTAAGACTCCCATTTGCATGTATCCCTACAAACTTGTCTTTGGAAAAGCATGCCATTTGCCTGTAGAGCTTGAACATAAAGCCATGTGGGCATTAAAGAAGTTGAATCTTGATTGGCATGATGTTGCACAATCTAGGATGAGTTAACTTAATGAGCTTAATGAATTTTGGTTAAAGGCATATGAGAGCTCGGCGTTGTACAAACAATAGATGAAATTTCAACATGATCGTCACATAGAGAACCGTCAGTTTGCCCCAGGGGACTTTGTGTTACTCTAGAATTCAAGATTGAGGTTGTTCCCTGGAAAGCTTAAATCTAGGTAGATGGGACCCTTCCGAGTGGCACGTGTCTTTAGTCATGGGGCATTTGAGCTGGAAAAATGAGATGGAGGAACTTTTAAAGTCAATGGTCAAAGAGTCAAACTTTACACGAGAGACACGGATGAGATCAAAATGGTGGAAAAGTGGGACCTTGAAGAGATATGTGGAAGCTAACCTTCCTCATTATGCCACGACAATAAATTAGGCACTGCTTGGGAGGCAACCCATGACTCTTTTTTGCTTATTTTGATTTTGTGTTGTACATTGAGGACAAAATACATTCTTTTGGTCGGGTATGGGTGGCTATGGACGAGGGTGAAGTCTGAGTAGCATTTCGTCCATAGCTACCCCAATTTTAGATCTCAAGGTTTTCTTGCCTGTGTTTTTTTGCCTCGTGGATATTTTATTTTATGTTGAACTGGCATGTTTAGGAGTTTTAGATAATATTTGTAGTACGCCTGTTTACTAAGATCATCATAGGTTATTATGATTGTTAAACTTATGGCATATATCTTGTTTTCATAATTTATGAAATATTTTGAAAAATTAGTATCAATCAAAATTTTGTTAATTAGTAGTTATTTTGCAATCATGCATGTTTGAATGGGTTGGCAATGTTTGTTCTGATTAAGTGAAGGCATGTTGAGACTTGAAGAATGATCTGAGAGTCTATGTTGGCTATGTGTGCAATGTCATGTGCGTGTGAGCTAATTTTGTTGTATTCATGCATTGTGTACTGATTCAGAACTTGCCCTGTTACTTTGTGTTGGACTTGAGATTATATGAATAAGGAAGGGATCTTAGGCCTTTGTTCTTTAAATTAGTCCATTTTTGCCTATATGACCAACCAGATGAAAGAATTCATCCCTTGCTCCAAATGTTTGAGCCTTACATGTACCTTTTTCTTTCTTAACACCAAATTAGCCTAACCTTGTCTAGTGAAATACCTTGATTTTAGCCCTGGTCTATCTTTGAACTGTGAACCTTAATGCAGCCAAAAAAACCTAGGTTGTGGGTGACTACCAAAAGTGTCCCTGGTTTGGGGATTAGATATTGTGTACTTCACCGAAGGCTAAAAGCCTAAGTTGAGGGTGGCTTGTGTTGTGGTATAACAACAAAAATGAGGTGGTAAGTTGGGAATAAAAAAAAGAGTAGAAAGTCATGTACCGGATAAAAGAAAAAGAGAAAAAGATGCCTTAGATTGAGTTGAAAAAGCAAAATGAGTTTAAAAATAGGGCACAAGCTGAAAAATGAAGAGAAAATACAAGAAAATCTTGAAAAATAAAGAAAAAGGGAGAATAAGTTGAGAATGATTGAGTTGGTAAGATGAAAGTGTTGAAAAGTGTGGTTCAAGATTGCTCCTTAGTCACTAATTATCCAAAATGTCATACCAAAGCCCCATGAGCCTACGTTACAAGCCTATAAAGTCCTAAAATGATCCTAATTCAATCAGTCAACACTCTGGGTTATGAATATATAAGCAAGCCTATAGTATTGGTCATTATTCGTGAATGTCATTTGTGAGAGTGAGTGTGCTTGCAAAATCCCTTGATCAACTTTTGAAAGCATTACTGAGTATAAAAAGGGACTTCTTTTCTATGAGGGCATGGTTAGTATTTGACTTGTTCAGTGAGTGTGAATTGTTGATACTTCTCAACTCATCATAGTTGGATAGTCAGAAGTATCAATATGCTGTAGTTGGCTTATTAGCTACATAATGTTGTTTTAAAAGAGTTGTTATGGGTTCATAGTTGAATTTGAGGATGGTATATGCCATTGGGTTAATTGCTATATGTTACTTTATTATCTACCTAGATTGAATCGACGCTTGAGAACAAGCAACAATTCTAAGTTGAGGGTGTCGATTTGCTATTAAAATACAACACAGTTGATGCCGAAAATTTTTGAATTTTGAGTGTTCTTAATGCGATGTGTTTGTTTTTACAGAAAATACAGGTTGGCTTGATTTTAGGAAAATTTACAAATTTTGCTGAATTTCAGGACCTATGGACCTCACTATGAGTCATAGCCCAAGCTACGAGTCGTAGAGGCAGTCTCGTATCAATTAATAGTATTCAAAAACAAAATCTAAAGTTCAAAATTCAGCCATACGAGGTCAAGGTATGAGTCATTGTTACAACTACGACTCGTAAAGGGAGGCCTCGTAGCAATTGATAGTGTTGGTCAAAACTAGACCAAGAAATGTAAGAGTGGACTACGAGAAGGCACTACGATTCATAGACTAGACTATAACTCATAGAGGTGTATCATAGTAGTGAAGTCCAAAATGCCAAGTGCTGACCACGAAAGCTCGACTACGACTCGTAGGGCAACCTACGAGTCATAAGTACGTGGCATAGCAGACGTCGACCAGATTTTCTAATTATCTTAAGGACCTTTTTGTAAACACTATAAATAGTATATTTTAGGGTTTTAGGAGCAGCTTTCATTCATTATTTAACATTGTACACATGTTTTAGAGAGGTTCTAGAGTAGAATTTTACGGTTTATCTTTGGAGACTCAAATTTGGAGATTAGATTCACTTGTGGATTAATTTCATCATTCAAACTTGTTTTTCTAATTGCAAAGTGAGTTTCTTTGTTCTTCCATTTTCTTGGGTAAGAAATCTACCATGTATTCTTTATTCATTGTTGATTTGTTTGCCCAAGCCATGAGTGGCTAAACCCCACAACTTGGGGTTGTGGGAACCATGAGTAGCTAACTTAGAAAACCCAAATTATTTGCACTTCTTGAGTTAGGTACTTGCATGTATTATCCATTTTCCTTCATTGTAAGTGTTGTTTATTGGTGGCCAACATTAAACCCCGCCTAGTGTCATGATCCCAATCTAGGTAGTGATGAATAGGAAAAGGAAATGGGTAACAGAATTCGATTGATATCTTCTCGTCTAATTAACCAAACCTAGACAAGGAGAGGTTGACTGGGACAATGGGTAATGATTAGTTTGGCACACTATGGTAGCTGGCCAAGCGCCATAGTAAAATTCGACCTTCACCTTTCCCCATGGGTTGGAAGAACTTAAGTTGTTGTCCTGCATGCAATGTCCCAATTAAGGTTGTATTATTCGGGGTGTTTAAGTTAGTAAATCATGAGGAACACAATTACTCTAGTTGCTCTCCTATTTGATTGTCTCTTAGTTTTAGTAGTTTAGTTCAATTTTCTATCGATCATCACAAAACCCCCGTTCCTTGAGAATTGAGTTGTTTGATATTTGAACTGATTGTTGGTGAATCAAAGTGTCAAAGCCCCGTATTCCCTTGGGACTCGACACTAACCTCGATTAGGTTTTTTACTATTGATGATCATTTTAACCTCAAAGTGAGAGGTACTGTTTGAGCGTGCATCAAATTATTCAAAGGATGAGAAGACTCCCATACTGAGTGGTTCGCTAAACGATCTCGGTGTCCAACCTGACCCGGAGGATGATAGACCTCAAATGAGAGATGCTACCCATAGCTGGGCAGACTCAGGTTCCCGTTGTTTGCACTCCCTGGTCAGATGAGGAAGGCCATGATGGGAGCGATTCTATTCAGATGACTCCATCTATAGAGGAGTCCAGCTCTAAGTCAAGCTCCGACGAAGAGTAGGAGATGGAGTCATTCATAGTACCTCGCTCATCACCATCTCCATTAGACACTCTTACTAGTCAATGGTGTATAGAGGGTGTGCAGGACATTTAATTGGAGGATGTGCAGACTATAGAGTGGGGTAAGACAGCTCGCTCCATCTATGAGGAGCCCCGAGTCATCCCAAATAGATTCGATAGAATCGTCAGCCTCCAAAACATAATGATCAGATACGAGCTCCAGTGGCTAAACCAATTACTTGGGCAATACTTCCCGACCATGGTGAAGGAGGTCTATGCATTATATGCAGCCACCATTCACAGTAGAAGCCCTTTGCTCAACGCAGATTGATCTAGACTAGAGTGAGGGGCCGTTGGGAGGATATCTCAGAGACCACCATCCACGCTATGCTATTGGTGCTAGAATTTCCTGCCCCCAGATCCACAACTGAGTTCGATTATAGAGTGGGGTAGACGATGGACTTGTTGGTGACGAGAGATCCAGAGCGCAGAGCCAGCTTGATGAGATGGATGCTTGGTTATATTACTGACCAGGGCTCGGAACCTGCATGGGTTGCCACTCACTCGAAGCCTATTGTCTCTCTCAGTTTCCTCGCCAAGTTCTTCTGGATAATTGTCAGGTCACGTATCCTGCTGAAATTTACTTATAATACCTTAACACCAGAGCGTACAGTACTAGTTTCCAACATCTTTGTTAGCTACGAGATTTTTTTTGCCACCTTATTGCTGAGCAGATTTATGAGGCCACGCTGAAGAGGTCCACCTCTATCTCTTTTTCGTGTTTGATCTATAGACTTTATCTAGAGATGAGGGTAGAGATTCTACACTAGCTGGACTCACTAACCGAGGCCAAGCACACTTTGGATGTCAGCCTGATCAAGGCTGAGGAACTCGATGGCACTCTGGCGAGCACAACACTAGCCTGCTCTTATATCAGAGATGTTTGACCCAGTGCCACCGCCTGAGGTTCCACACATCACCACCACCACTGCTGCTGCTACTAAGGATAGGCCCCCACAGCCCAAGGCAGATGAGGAGAGAGGGCCTACTACCTTTTTTCCTGCACCACAGGACACTTCATCATAGGCTTCACCCGTGGGCATAATTTACATGTCTGACGTATATATACAAGATATGGAGCAGAGGTTATCAGATGCTGAGTCAAAGTTGACTTAGTTAGGCCATAGGTCTGCCAGGTGATTTCAGATTTGGAAGGTCGTATGCAGGCATACATGGTGGCTACTATTCAGGACCATCTTTTCGTCGTGCATGCTCACATTGACGGCATCGAAGTCAGGGTACAATAGAGAGTCTGAGCACGGCCTGGCCATCAGACTTGATGGCCATTTAGAGGGAGATCCATCAGCTCCGGCCTGATATGGCAGCAACACTAGCAGCACCATTGACACTACCAGAGACCACACTCTCAATGCCAGTAATGGATCTATTTTCTCCTGATAAGCACATACAGCCTTTCCATGGGAAGAGTCCCTACCCAAATGATGATCCTGATGTCATACAATTTCATGTAGGGGTGATGGTGTAGGATGCGCTCGAGCTTGTCTTGAGGGAGTTGAGACAGGAGGAGGAGAGATGATAGGCTCAAGAGCTTGCAAAAGTGAGGGGTGGTGGCCCCTCCAGATAGAGTGCTAGTACTGAGGAGGCCACCACACAGGTTGAGGGTGGCCAGAATCAACCATGCATCGATGCTTAGGCTCCCAGGTATGATTTTTAATCCCTTATACTTTATTTTGATTTAATTGTGTGAATTAGGGACAATGCATCTCCTTTTCACTGGGGTTTGGGTAGTTATGGGCCTCAGTGATGTCTGAGTAGCTTAGGTCCACAACTTCCCAAATTTTGATCCTGGGGTTTTCTTGCCTGTGTTTTTTTTGCCTATGGATATTTACTTTCTATTGAACCGGCATGTTTAGGATGTTTTAGGTAGTATTTGTAGCATATTGTACTAATATCTATGGCATATTCATGCTTTGTGTTGTGTAAAAAAAAATACCTAGCAAATTTTATTTTGATTAGTTAGTCTAAACAGCAAGCAACCATGTATGTTAGGCGTGTTGACAATGCTTGTTCTGATAAGTGAGGTTCAATTGAGATAAAAAGCATGATAGGAGAGTCTTTTGTTAATAATGTAATCAGTGCCATGTGAGTGTGAGCTTAATTTGTTAAATTCATATATTGTGTACTAATTCAGAACTTGCCCTGTTACTCTAAGTTACACTATAGATTAACTGGATTAGGAAAGGATCTTAGGGCGTTGTTCATAAAAGTCCACTTAACCTAAATACCAACCAAGTTTGTAGAATATCCCTTGATCCTAATGTTTGAGCTTAACATGTAACTATTCTTTGTAAACACCTAATTAACCTAGCCTTATTATTGTAAAATCCTAAAATTAGCCCTGGCCCTTTCTTCAACATTGTGCACCTTTACTAAGGCAAAAATCCTAAGTTGAGGGTGGCTACCAAAAGTGGCCCTGGTTCGGAGGATAGATATTGTGCACCTCAATTCAGGCTAAAGGCCTAAGTTGAGGGTAGCTGGTATAAAATGAAGGGGAAAGTTAGTGAGACAAAGAACAGGTGAAAAGTCATGTACTAGGTGCAAGACAAATAAGTGATGCCTTAGTTGTGAGCTAAAAAAAATGAAGTGTAAAAGCAAGGCAAAAGCTGAAAAATGAAAAGAAAGCACTAAGAAAAGCTTAAAATGGGAGAAAAGGGGAGAATGGAGTGAAAAGTAACAATAAAAGTATAGGAAAATGCAGTTTCAAGGAGGGCCTTTAGTCACTATATTCTCAAAATATCATACCAAATCCCCTGAGCCTACGTTACAAGCCCATAAAGTCCTAAAGTGATCCTAGTCCAAGTAATTGAAAGTCTGATCATGAGTACAGGGGCAAGCCTATGGTATTGGGCATGATATATAAATGTCTTTTGTGAGAATTAAGTGATTGTGCATAGTCCTGAGATTATTCATGAAATCATCATTGAGAGTGCGATATGGGACTTCTTTCTGTGAGGGCACTTGCATTGAATTGTTGGCACTAGGCTTATTAAGTGATTGTAGATTGTTGATAGTATCTCACTTGTCATAGTTATGTTATCACATGTATTAGTCTTTATTGGTTTGCTAGATGGCTATCTGATTCTGTTTTGAAAAGTGGTGTGGGTGTCTATGCTTAAATTTGGTGTGATGTATGCCATAAGTGGATGTCTATGTGTTATTGTACTATTTATATCGATTTAGTCCATCACTTGAGGACAAAAAATAATTTTAAGTTGAGGGTGTTGATGTGCTGTCAAAATACAACACCTTTGATACTTAAAACTTGGAATTTTGTGTGTTCTCAATGCAATGTTAGTTGGTTTTATGTGTTTTTGTGTTTTATTCATAGGATTCAAGGGTTGGCCTTGATTTAGGGAAGAAAATGCAGAAGTTGCTAATTTTGATACAGTATGAGACCCTTTACGGGCCGTAGTTCATTCTACGAATTGTGAAATGGTTTTCATGGACAATTCCTGTGAGGAGCTGAGTTTCTGAAGTTTGTTCTACGAACATGCAGATGGGCCGTGGATTACATTACGAGTCATAGATCATGTTTCGTGCCCTAAGGTCAGAGAATAGGGACCTTCTGAATATTCATCAGACGAAACCACTTACAGGTCGTAAACACTTTACGAGACATAGAGGGGTATCGTAGATCACTAGTCCAGTTTTTCAGTAACATTGTACGAGACCCCAAATAGGGGCTGTGGAATACAATACAAGCAATAAAGCTGGTCGTAAGGCGTTATGATCCAGTTATCCTATTTTGTTTAGGACTTGTAGTTTAAATATTATAAATAGGTTTTTAGGTTATTTTTCATTAAGTTTACAGAGAGTTGAATAGTTTAGAGAGAGAAAATAGTGAGATTGAGTAGAAAGCATTAGAGGGTTTTAAGAAACACTTATACTTTAATTTGATCCTTTAATCTTGTGAATCTCCTTGAACCTTGGATTTTCTTGTTCTTAATTTAATTGTGTAAGTACTATATTATGTTATTGCAATTCATAAGTCTTACATCTACACAGATAACGAGAAGCTAAATGCACAACTAGAGTTGTGGGAACCATGAAGAACTAACAAGTAAAACCAGATAAATCATTATTCTTGGAAAGCGTGCATGCATGTATTAATTAACTCTCTTTGTTTTGAATGTTTTCTAGTGGTGACCAACATTAGAACCCACCTAGTGTTACTGACTGGAACAAGGTAGTAATGAATAGGAAAAGAGATTAATTAACAACATTCAATTGATGTGTTCTCTTCTTATCAATAGAATTGGGCCAAGGGGAGGTTGTACTGGGACTAATAGTTAAGGGTTAGTAATGCACACTTCGAAGATGGCCCAAGTCACAACGTGAAATTCGCTCTCGCCTGGGCCAAAAGGCTACACTAGAAAGGAATTAGGTTATTCGATGATACTTTTCTAAGGAATCATGGGGAAGAAAATACCCTAGTTTCTCTCAATATTGATTAACTCTTGTGTTAGTTAGGTTTAATTTTCTACTTGTCATTACAAACACCCCTTTTTGGGGAAGTAAGTTGGTTAATAACTAGAATTGTGATACTTGAATTCTCCTGAGTCTATATAATCCATTGTGTTTGACCCTAACCTTTGTTAGATTCTATTTCTTGACAACGACTGCTTTATCCTAAAAAAGGAGGTGTAACTTGGGCAACATCATAGGGGCTGACTCATTTCTTTTGTGAAGGCCTAAAAAATGATTTCCAATGGATGCATCCACCATTTCGTAAGGGTCAAAGATGTCTCTTCCAAATTTCATTTTCTTGAGTTGATCCCCATTGTAAGTGAGTTTATTGATGTCTTCCGAGATGAGTTATTGGGTGTTCCACCTAAAAGGGAGATAGACTTCGGTATAGACCTCTTACTCGATACTCAGCCTATCTGTATCCCTCCTTATAGAATGGCTCCTGTAGTGTTGAAGGAGTTAAAGGAGCAACTAAATGATATATTGGAAAAAGGTTTCATTAGAACTAGTCGATCTCTATGGGGTGCCTTGGTATTATTTGTAAGGAAGAAGGACGGGTCGTTCCTTATGTGTATTAACTACCAACAACTCAATAAGGTTACCATTAAGAATAAGTATCCCCTCCCAAGGTTTGATTATCAACTACAAGGGATACTCACTTCTCAAAAATTGATTTGAGATCCTGTTATCACCAGTTGAGAGTCAAAGAAAGTGACATCCCTAGGATGGCATTCCAGACTAAGTATAGTCACTTGAGTTTGTCGTGATGTCGTTTGGCCTCACTAGTGCACCCACGATATTTATGGACTAGATAAATTGGGTTTTCGAGAATTACCTTGACATTTCATTGTGGAGTTTATTGATGATATCCTTATCTACTCCCGAAGTGAGAAAGATCACATGGAACACCTGAGGGTAGTGTTGCAAATCCTAAGGGAACAGAAGCTCTATGCAAAGTTTGATAAGTGCGGTATTAGCTAGATGAGGTTGCCCTCCTTGGGCATGCAATATCTAGATAGGGCATCATAGTTGATCCTAAGAAAACAGAAGTAGTCAGAAACTAGCCAAAGCCACTGACTCCTACCGAAATAAGAAGTTTCTTGGATCTAGTCGGTTAGTATATATGGTTGTGCAAGACTTATCCACTATTTTGTCTCCATTTACCAAACTAATTAAAAAGAAGACTAAGTTTATGTGCACAGATGAATGTGAGAGGAGTTTCCAAACTTTAAAGGATCGGTTGACTTTAGCCCCCATAGTGACATTGCTAAAGAGGAATGATGGGTTCATTGTGTATTGTGATGTATCAAGGATTGGTTTGGTTTATGTGTTAATGCAAAATGGTAAAGTGATTGCCTATGCTTCAAGACAATTAAAATGCATGAGAAGAATTACCCGACTCATGATCTTGAGCTTGCAGCAGTGGTGTTTGCCTTAAAGATTTGGTGACATTGATTGTATGGAGTTTATGTGGATGTTTTCACTGGCGACAAGAGTCTCCAACATGTGTTCACCTAAAAGGATCTCAACTTGAGCCAATGGAGGTGGTTAAAGCTACTCAAGAATTATGACATGAGGGTGAACTACCACCCTGAAAAAGTCATTGTGGTAGTTGACGCCCTTAGTAGAATTCTCATGGGTAGTGTGTCTCATCTTGAAGATGATGGAAAAAGGGAGTTACCCAAAGATGTTCATAGGTTGGCTAGACTGAGTGAAATTAAGTGAGTTCGGAAGTGGTAGTGCAATGGTTGTTCACGGGTTCACATCTTCTTTGGTTGATGAGGTTAAGGCAAGATCTTGATCCTGCTTGGTTGAGTTGAAAACCTTAATAAAAGATGAAAGATAGTAGTCTTCTCACAAGGGGGAGATGGAGTACTCCAATATCAAGGGAGGTTTTGTGTGCCCAATGAAAGTGAGTTGAAGAAGTTGATCATGCAAGAAGCCCATAATTCTTCATATTCCATTCATCTCGGCACTACTAAGATGTATAGATACTCGTCGGAGATATATTGGTGGAATGGAATAAAGAAGGACATTGCTTAATTTGTGTCCGAGTGTGCCAACTGCTAACAGGTCAAGGTCGAACACCAAAAGATGGGTGTCCTAGCACAAGACATCAATATTCTTACTTGGAAGTGGGAAGAGATCAACGTGGACTTCAGTTGGGTTGCCAAAGATAGTAAATCACTTTGACTCCATATGGGTGATAGTTGACTGCATGACAAAGTCAGCTTATTTCCTACTGATCAAGACTACCTTTAGTGACGAGGACTATGCTTGCTTGTATATCTAAGAGTTGGTGAGGTCGCATGGGATCCCATTGTCCATTATATTGGATTGCGGAGTCCAATTCACTTCTCATTTTTGGAAATATTTTCCAAGACGGCTTGGCAATAGGGTGATATTGAGTACGACTTTTCACCACCAAATCGACGGGCAAGCCGAAAGGATAATTCAGGCGTTGGAAGACATGTTGAAGGCCTATGTATTGGAGTTTAAGGGGAGTCGGAATGAATATCTTATGCTCATCAAGTTTTCCTACAATAATAGCTTCCATGTAAGTATTGGGATGGCACCATTTGAAGTGATGTATGGTAGACAGTGTACATCGCCCATCGGGTGGTTCAAAGTTGGTAAGGTGGCATTAATAGGACTGAACATGCTGATGAATGCTATTGAGAAAATAAAACGCATAATAGAGAAATTGCAAATATCCCAAAGATGACAAAAGTGCTACTCCGATGTGAGAAGAAAGGAACTTGAGTTCCTAGTTAGTGATTGGGTCTACATGAAGGTGTCTCCAATGAAAGGTGTGCTCCGATTTGGTAATAAAGGAAAATTGAGTTCTAGATATGTGGGACCCTATAAGTTGGTGAGAAAAGTGGGGAAAGAGGCATGTGAGTTGTATCTACCCAACGAGTTGCATTTGATTCATCCGGTATCCATGTGTCGATGTTGAGGAAATTTATAGGTGACCTAAGTTCCAGAGTTCCTTTGCATGATGTGATCATTGAAGAGGATTTGAGTTATGAAGATGTACCGGTTGAATATTTAGACCGGCAAGTGAAGAAGCTAAGGAATAAGGAAGTTGCATCCGTCAAAGTGCTTTTGAGAAACCAACAAGTTGAGGGTGCTACATGAGAAGCAGACGCAAATATGATGAAATGTGATGCACATCTATTCCACTCAACTCAAGCCTAAGGTATTAAGAAATTCTTCCTAAACCTCAATTCCATCCATTTTAGTTTTTCATGATGTATGCATTTATTTTGATGTTCTAGCATATATTTCGCTTTAAACTTGAGACGATGTATTTGTATCCCTTCTGAGACGTTAACTTTCTATATTGAACTGTTCTGGATTTCTTTCTATTTGATGGAGACAACCGCTATCGGTCCTATCTGCCTATGATGTAATTGGTATGCTTATGTAAAAAAAGGTTGTAGTTATTTCCACTATTTTTTTAATGTTGCTTCATCGTTAAAGGGCCCTTAGCCGTTTTCCCATAGTTTTTCACAAATTATTTCATTATATACCTATGAATTCTTAGGATGCTTGAGATGGCTTGGGTGAGCAGCCTTTGGGTATCTCATTCGCCGTATGATGACAAGGCCCCTAGGTCAGGTTATTACAGAATCAACTACCCTGTACGGGTCCCTATGCTCACTTTGTAGGGAGAAAATAAAGTAGGGGTGAGTACACCGTAATGTACCCAGTAGGTTCAACTTACTGGCTAAGCAAAATCAAATAAGTATGTGATAATAAAGAACACTACCACTTGGAAAGATATAGTTAGTGCTCAATGTTAAAATATATAGTAATAGAACAATATAACAATGACAATTAATTATGCAACACATATATTGTGTATGAATGTGACGCATGAGGTGGAATCACGGCAGACTCTTGTGCGAATGTATACATCTATAGAGCTGAAGTTACAAGGTAGAATTCATAGGGGTCTCATCAGATCATATACAAAATCTCTCAAGTATCACGAGAGTCGCTAGTACCGATGATACCTTGGCGGACTGTAGTGTTAGTAAAAGGGTCTCCAGTATCATGACAGACTCTAGCGCTGAGGATATCTCAGCTGACTCTAGCATAGGGAGAGAGATATCAGGTAATACATCTGTCTCAGGTCTGATAAAAGATGCAATGCATGCCAAGTCACAATATCGGGAGTATATTAGTAGTATGTTTTGGCACACTATGGCGCCAAAAATATATCTCAAGCAATATGACTATCACAAATATCTCAGTCTTAGTGGTACAGATGCAATATAGGATATATACATGCTAATGCCAAAATACGAGTGCATATATGTAATACGACATGATAATGATATGCAAAATAGCCGTAACAACACAAGTCTATGTCAAGTGCATCTAGTACCACAAGGCCATCCACATGTCTTATATCATCACCCTCTCATCAATAATCAGTATGTCAATGAAACTAGGCTCTTCAAGACCCAAAACATGATCATATATCTCAACGGTATCACAATTATCATCAATTTGCCACATAACCCTCCCAAGTGGTATCACAAGTCTGATATTATCACATTAATACCCAACATACCTCAATTCTCAAGATTTCATCTAAATTTATCAATAGAATCACAAATTACTCAAATTTCAGCATAGCCGGTGTCGCATTTCCATCACAATTCTAGCATATCAATCCAAAGCTAATAAATCAATATATATCTTATAATTATCACATGAACATGTCCAATAACTCAAATCCAAGCTTAAAAAGGTTAGCCGTACCTACCTCGACGCCGTAACCGTACTCGAACGAGTTTTGATCAATTCAAACCTCCAAATGATCCCCGGATCGATCAATCACTATCAAAAATAATACTATGCGACAAAAGGTGCATTTTGATATACATACTGACATGAATTAGGCTTAGAGGCAAAATGGTCAAAATTAGGCAAAATTGTGAAGTTCTCAGATCTGAAAATTGACTTTAAGATTAGGTTCTACATAAAAAATGGACTTTCGTGGTTTAAAATCCCATTAAAATCGTGTTCAAAACGAATGAGAAATCACCATTTAAAGTTTCAAAACCATATACCAAAAACCCCAATTTTGGATATATAAAATCATGAAATTAAAGATAAAATCAAGATTAAAGTCATGGAAATTAATCAAATTGATGTTATAAACACTTGCCCAAACGAAATCTCTGAAAAGGCCTGCCTAAAATCACCCCCAAAAGCTTGAAATTTGTAAAAATGAGTAAGTTATTCTTGGAACTAAAGAACTGAACAGACAAAATACACTCTGCGAACGAGGATAAAGATCCGCGAACATGGAGGAGAAACTGACCCAAGACCTCCGCGAATGGGGTCCAATCCGTGAATGCGGAGAAGAACTAGGGGAGAGGGGTCACTAGCATATACTTCACAAACGCACAGCCCAGCCTATGAATGCAGAGAGAGAGAGGCCTCACGATACCTCCGCAAAAACGAATTGAACCTTCACGAACGGGGTGTGCGAGTCATCCAGACCATCATGAACGCAGAGATAAAAGTATGGCTGCACCAGAATCTTTGGACCAACAACACACAAGTATAATCAAAACTCAGACTGGGCACTCGAAACTCATTCGAAATTAGGATTAGACAAACTATATATGTATCCATACCAGAAACAGTGATTCAGAGTCAAAGGAATAATCAAAATTTGATTCCTAGGTCTCCTCTACAAATTATCAAAGCAATTCAAATAAACTAGTTTAAAACTCAAAAACAAAAACTACCCTCGACAACAGTAAAAATTATGACGAGACCATTTCTGGCGTTAGTTTCACCATCTAAAACTACTGGAACTGTTGAAACTTTGATCCGTACTTTTGAAATTTGAATGTTGACCAAAGTCAAACATTGGCTTTCAAAATGATTAAAAATGCAAGTTCGGGCCTAAAAACCTTATTTTAACTCCGAATTCAGTTTTATAACTTCTCCTAGACCAATTTTGACGTTTTAGAGCTTATGAAATTGATTGATTTCTGATCTGGCACTTGAAACTCAGAACAGTAAAAACACACACTTTTTCAACTACTTAAGTTTCCAAAAATGCCAAAACTTTTATTCTCAACTTTTAAACTCAAGATTTCAGTTCCAACAATACAGATAGTTCAAAATAGGTTGAAAGCAACTTACAAAAGGGTAAAATAGTAATTTCCATAGATATGCTAAAAAATGACCTATGAGGTCATTACATCATTCACCACTAATAACAATGTTCATCCTCAAACACAAAGGAAAAAGAAGTACCTGAAGCCTAAAAAAGCGAGGATATCTAGCCCACATATCTGACTCCAACTCCTAAGTAGCCTCCTCAACATGAAGATGTCGCTACTAAACCTTCACTAAATGTATATCCTTTGATCTCGACCTTCGGACCTGTTTGTCTAGAATAGCTACCGGCTCCTACTCAAGAGAACAATCTGGAGCCAACTTAACTAAACCATAAGAGTGATACTCATATGAAATGTACCAACGGAGCATGGGAACATGAAAAATCAGGATGAACCATTGTAATCTATGTGGAAAGGCCAACTTATAAGCAACCTCACCAACTCTCCTCAAAATCTTAAATGGGCCAATGAATCTAGGATGGAGCTTGCCCCTCTTCCCGAATCTCATCACAATCTTCATGGGTGAAACCTTCAACAAAACATAGTCACCAACATAGAACTCAAGTAGCCTAACCTTCCAGTTTGCATAGCTCTTCTGACAGCTCTGAGCTTTCAAATGCCTACCCTGAATCAAACGAACTCGGTCCATGAAATCTCTGAGTAGATCCACATCTAACTCTCCTCGCCCTCAAGAATGCCAAACTTCCCATATTAGTAGCCTTCTAGCTCAAACCATCTGTCACTACATTCGCCTTCACATAGTGCTATAGAATAGAGATATCATAGTCCTTCAGCAACTCCAACCACATACGCTGTCTCATGTTTAGATTAGTCTGAGAAAAGATGTATTTGAGACTCCAATGTTTAGTAAAGATCTCACAATACACCCCATAAAGATAATGTCGCTACAATTAACTTCAACACAAACACAACCATAGCCAACTCCAAATCACGGGTGGGGTATTTTCACTCATGCACCTTTAACTTTCTAGAGGCATAGGCTATCACCATCCCCCTTTGCATCAATACTCAACCCAAACTCACTCCAAAAGCATGACAATACACTACAAATAACACTTCTCCTCGGGTAAGGGAATAATAAGTGCTGAAGTCGATAAATCCTTGAGCTTTTGAAAGCTAGACTCACACTGCTCAGACCATTGATATGCTACATCCTTTTTGGTTAGGTAGTCAGTGGGGCTGCTATAGATGACAATCTATGAGCAAAACATTGATAATGCCCCGCCAAACTAAGGAAACTCCGAATCTCAATCAAAAAAGTAGGCCAAGACCATTCACGAACAATTGCTACCTTGGCCGAATCTACTGTTATACCTTCCTTTGTTACATGCCCAAGGAAAGCCATAGACTCAAGCTAAACTCACATTTTCAGAACTTTGCATTCAACTTCTCTTCCTTCTATCTCTAAAGTACAGTCCTCAAGTGCTAAACATGACTGGCCTCCCTCTTGGAATAAACATGATATCATCAATAAACACAATTGTAAGTATGTCCAAGTAGGGTCTGAACACTCGGTTCATCAACTCTATAAAAGCAGCCAGGGCATTAGTCAACCTGAATGACATCACCATGAACTCATAGTGCCTAAAACGGGTCCTAAAAGTTGTCTTCGAGATATTAGACTGCTTAAGTCTCCATTGATGATAGCAAGACCTCAAATTAATCTTCGATAATACTGAGGCCCAGTGCAATTTGTCATAAAGGTCATTAGTACAAGGTGAAGGATACTTATCCTTGATGGTCACTTTGTTCAGCTGTTAATTATCAACACACATACACATAGTGCCATCCTTTTTTCCCACAAATAAAACAGGATCAAACAAGGAGATACACCTGGATGACTAATTCCCTTCTTCAATAAGCCTTCCAATTTCTCCTTCAACTGCTTCAATTCAACTGGAGCCATCTGATAAGGAGCAATAGATATGGGTAAGTGGTTAGCTCCATATCAATAACAAATTCAATATCGCGATCTTGTGGAACAATGGGTAAGTCAGTCAGGAATGCATCCATGAACTCTCTAGCAGCCCTGGTGGTTTCCAATGATGGTGGCTCTTGAGAACAGGCATGAGCATGAGCCAAATATGCCAAGCATCCCTTCTCCATCAACTGACAGACATGTATATAAGAAATAACACCCTTGGGATAGGAGCTGGTTGCTTCACTCCACATAAATTGAGGAAAGTTAGGGCAAGATAAGATCACGGTCTTCACATGGCAGTCAAGAATAGCATGATAAGGTAATAATCAATCTATTCCTAATATTATGTCGAAGTCAACCATATCTAACAATATCAAGTCAGCAATAGTTTCTCTCCCCAAGAAAGTCACAATAAGCCCCGATATACCCAATTCACCACTAATCATTCATCTACCATGGTGGAAACATAAATAGGCTCAACAAGCATCTCACACATAATATCATATTGGAAGCAAAATAGGCTGACATATAGGAAGAAGTAGAGCCTGGATCAAATAAAACCGAAGTTGGATGATGGCACACTAGAACTATACCTGTGATAACCGCATCAGAGGCCTCCGCCTTGACTTTATCTGGGATAGCATAGTAGACTCTATGACTATAACTAGCTTATGGGCCTCCATAGGCTCTACCTCTCACTATACCACAACCCTCTTTAGTTCTATCCGTCATAGTCTGAGGTTTGTCCTTGGGTGCTGGTGCTGGGGCTAGATAAGTTGGATGATATCCTGAAGGCTAGGTGGAAGATCCACAATAAGGGACATGTTTGGCTAAATTCTCTACCTTATCACAACTATAGCAAGCCCCTGCCCTTTCCCCCCGAGATGGTTAACCTCTAAATTCACCACCTCTGGTTGCACTAGATGAACTATCACAACCTGTTTGAGTAGGCTAGGATCTGTCTGCACTATTAACTGTGGGGATGGCTGCATGGACTGCTTTGCCCTGCCTCTGGAACACTCTATCTCTTGGCGAGGGTCCATTAAACTGACACTGGAACTTCTTCCCCCAACCCTGTCTATCATACCTGATGTGCTCTATCATATGAGCATGATCGACTACACTCTGAAATGTGCCTCCAGCCAAAATCAAGAAAGTTATAGCCTCCTAAAGATACCTACGGATGCCTTAGAAAATCATTGAATCCTCTGAAACTTGGTTAGAATGCCGTGTAAGGAATATCTAGACAATGTAGAAATCTGGCCTCATAGTCCAAAACTAATATAGAACCCTGCTTAAGTTAATCAAACTCATCTTAAGAACTGTTCGAAAGGCTTTATGGCATGAATATCTCCAAGAATACCTTCGTGAACTTCTCCCATGTCATGGCTGGAGATCCAACAGGTCAATGAACCAAACCTAGTCTCCACCACTCCTTAGCTAGGCTGGTGAACTGGTTAAAGGTATAAGTAACTCCATTCGGCTCAAGGATGGCCAAATTAAATAGTCGGTCCCGACACTCTGATAAGAAATCATAAGATCTATCACCAAGGGTACTGTTAAATTCGGGGGAGCCAGTCATAAAATTTGCTCAAAGCTTTTTGTCACAACCCAAACAAAGGGCCTAGGCATGACACGATTCAAGGTGAACATGACGGGACCCTAAGCAAGCCTCTTAGAACATCATAACACATTCTTTGTCGCGGAAGCAATAAATGAAGCATCAAGAAATAATAAAGTGGGACAATCGGGGGCTATGGGAAAGCATCTTCATATCATAGACATCAAGAACAATAGATTCAAGGCTCTTACCATAGATACATAACATGTCTGACAAACACCTCTACTACATAGATAAGAGCTGGGGCCAAGACAAAGTAACCGCGCTCACCCTCATAGTCAAAATAGAAAATGAAGAAGAATGTGTCAATACATAGTAAGAACAACATAGAGTAAGGTCCCCAAAGTGGAAGACTCACCGACTAGTTTGTTTAGTGTCGAACTAGCCACGTGGAGGAGGATGATCTAATTGGGCACCGGTTCCTACATGGTGATATCATGTAGGCATAGAGTATGCGGTATTACGTTTGAATGTACTAAGTATGTAGGATGCAACGCAACAAGAACTAGGCATCATAATCAAAAAGCATAACAATAGGTAATAGGCATAATATAACAATATCACATGTACGATCAATGCATGAGTAAATCATGCTTAAGTAACTCATGCTCATATAGGATATCATATGTGTAGAAGAG
>JAPFFP010091200.1:0-20919 GCA_026153255.1 Solanum medicagineum
TTTTTCATTCTTGTCTTTACTTTAAGGACAAAGTATTCAATTTTGGTGGAGTGTGGGAAGTTATGGATTAAGGTGAAGTCTGAGTAGCCTCGAGTCCATAACTTCCCCTACTTTTTATCCCAAGGTTTTCTTGCCGTGATTCTTTTTGCTTGTGGATGTATAATTTTCTATTTAACTGGCATGTTTAGGTAGTGTAGATAATGTCTAAGTACATAGTAGTATTATTTGTTAGCGTATACATGAGTCTTTAAATGCTTTTTGAATGATTTGAAAAATTGGGTACCCTCAAAATTTTTGAGATTGTGGTTACTGATGCATTTGGAGTATCTGGCAAAGTTTGTTTTGATAATGTGGAGGTAGATTGAGGCTTGAAGCATGACTTGTGAGTCTATACTTGATTGTGGGTGCAATGCCATGTGTGTTGTGAGCCTATTTTGGTGCATTCATGAATCATGTATGGACTCAAAACTTGGCAAGTTACTCTAAAATTTGTTTAGTGAGGTGGTTGATTTGGAAAGGATCTTAGACATTTGTTCTTTTAGTGAACCTACTTTTAGCCTAAATGACCTACCAAATGAGTTAGTGAATCCCTTGTTCCTAAAATTTTGAGCTTCTCATCTAAGCATTCTTTCTTGACACCTTACTAGCTTAACGTTGTTTGATGAAATACCTTGATATTGGCCCTAGTCTATCCTTCAACATGTGAACCTTGATTGAGGCTAAAAGCCTAAGTTGAGGGTGGCAATAAATGGTGGCCTTGGTTTGGGGAATAGATATTTTGTACTTCACCTCAGGCTAAAAGACTAAGTTGAGGGTGGCTCTTATTGTTGTAAAGTAATAAGAATGAGGTGTTTAGATGGGAAATAAAAAAGGAAATAAAAAATCATGAGCCCGGGGAGGAAAAAGAGATTAAAAGATCCTTGAATTGAGAAAAATTAGCATAAATGAGTTCACAAATAAGGCATAACTGAAAAGAGAAAGAAGGCACTCTGGAGAAGCTTGAAATAGGAGAATAAGGGTGGAATTAGTGAAAATGGTTGGGTTATGAAGGTAAAAGTGTTGGTAAACATGGTTCAAGGATAACTTTTAGGCACTATTTGCCTAAAATGTCATACCAAAGCCCACTGAAGCGTTGTTACAAGCCATTAAGTCCTAAAGTAATCCAAAACCACTTTGTCATAAAGCCGGAAGTTGAGTATAGAGGCAAGCCTATGGTGTTAGTCATTTTGCATGAATTTCATTTGTGAGAGTAAGAATTCTTCCTCAGTTCCTGAAGCCCAAAATGCTTTTTGAATGAGTCAAAGGGACTTCTTTTCTGTGAGGGCATTTGCACCACTTGATTAGCATATGACTATACCAGTAACTATTGATGGTTGATGTGCCCTAGCTTATCATAGTTGGATTGACAGATTTATCTTTGTGTTCAATTTTGCTTAAATAGCTTTGCAATCTTGTTTTAACAATGAATGTTAGGTACCTAAATTAGAGTAACCGACAAATACGCCATTAGTGTAGCTGCAATGTGTTTCTCATTGGGTGTTTAAATTGAGTCATAGCTTGAGGACAAGCAATAATTCTAGGTTGAGGGTGTTGATGTGCTGTCAAAATATATCACATTTGATGCCAAAAACAAGGGATTTTGTGAGTTCTTAATGTGACTTTTTATGGTTTTTATGCATTTTTGTGTTGTTATTGTAGAAAAGGTAGGTTGGCATGATTTTGGAGAAAAATTGCATATTTTGCTGAAGCACAAGACATACGAGCTTACCTACGACTCGTAGCCCAAGCTACGAGTCGTATGGTGATCTCATAGCCAGAAACAAAGAGCAAAAATCAGAAATCTGCCAAGTGGAGGTTAGCCCTATGAGGACACCCTAAAAATCATAGGTCTCTTTACGACTCGTATAGGTGGACTCGTAGCAGGAAACAAATAGCCAAAACTTTGGACTAAAAACTGATGGCCTAGACTACGAGAGGAGCATACGAGTTGTAGCCCAAGCGGCGACTTACACCAGTGGGTTATACCAGTTAAGTCCAAAATGCCAAGAACCTCAAACGAGACCCCAATTATGACTCGTAGGCCACCCTACAAGTCGTACCTGTGAGACAAACCAGATGCCAACTGTCTTTTCTATATAAATTTTAGGGTTAAATTTGTAACTACTATAAATACTTTAAGTTAGGGTTTTATTTAGGGAGAGAGAAGAGATTGGAAATTCTAGACATTGAATATCACTTCAGATTATTCTCTCAAGAATTCTTGAGGGTTTTAGCATACATTCTTATTTTCTCATGGAAAACCACTTTTGGGGAGTGCAAATCCCATATTGTCTTCATTCTCGATATATCAAGTTTGTGGTTTGCAACTTGTGGTGCTATCATTCTCCATTGCTTTAGGTAAAACTCTCAACTATGACTTGTCTTTGCATTTTTTGGGGTTTTGCCTTAGCCATGAGTAGCTAAGCACCCATAACATGGTGTTATTAGAACCATGGGTAGTTGGCTTGAGATGACCTAGATTATTGCATTTCTATGATTGGGGTTTTCATATATTTCTATTTCTCTTCATTATGAAATTGTTATTTGGTTATGGCCGACACTAAACTCCGCCTACTATCACGATCCCGGCCAAGGTAGTAACTAATAGGAAAAGAGAAGTACATGACAAGATTCGATTAATGTGTTCTCGTCTAATCAACCAAACCTGACCAAGGAGAGGTTGATTTGGACAATAAGTACCAGTTAGTTGGCACACCTTAGTTACCGACCAAGCGTCATGGTGAAATTTGACCTTCACCTACACAAGAGGGTTGGAAAAACCTAAGTTACTGTCCTGCATGCAAATCTCTAATTGTAGTTTGTTGTCTAGGGTAATTGAGTCAACAAACCATGGGGAAAACATTTCCCATGTTTTCCCTAAAATTGAGTGTTTTCTCATGTCGTAGTGTAGTGTTTATTTTTTCTTTTATTCTTGAATCACAGAAACCCTCTGATTTAGAGATTCTAGTTATAAATACTCCAAATGATTGATAGTGAATTCTTGTAGTCAAGCCCTGTATTCCCTGTGGATTCGACCCTAAACTTTTGTTGGGTTAATTGCTAACAACAACTATTTCCTTATTGGAGCGTGAACATCATCACTTGTGAATGGAGGATCTTCTATGGATATGGTTAGGGTTTGTCCTGTTCTTCATGCTTCTAGGTTGAGGAGATGTGTTGGTGACTCTAATGCTATAGAACTCCATGTGCTTGTGGGTGTTGTGGAGGATAAGTTGACTTAGGAGAAGGTTCTATTTAGGATATTGGGTGAATGGGGGGAAAAATTTATTAATAAGGATGTAGCATCCGTCAAGGCCCTTTGGGAGAATCGTCAAGCCAAAGTGTCTCTCGGGGAGCCGGAGCGAGAATGTAGAACCAATATCAGAACCTCTTTCATTTTATTCAAGCTTGTGCTAACATGTCAAGTCATTTTCGTTCATGATTCCAAATCTTAAGTTTAAGCCCCTATGTCTTTGTCTGCATTCATGTTTATATTGACAAGTTCATATGATTTTGACACTAATGTTGAGATTTTGAATGGTGTTTTAAATGTGTTGTTGCATTCTTGTTGCGGCTAATTTCTTCATGATTACTCTTTTTATACACATTTCTTTAACATTCGAGGATGAATGTTTCCAAGGAGGAGATATTGAAACGACCCCAAAAAGTTCTCGAAAATGTGCCTCAAAAGTGCCAGGAATCGTAATTTCCATATATCTCAAAATCTATGCATGATATCGAAAATCCAATATCATATTGTTGATAAGGCGGCAAAATTGAGTGGGTAATGGGTCTAACCCCAATTTTAGAGCAACCGTATCATAATTCAAAATTCCAAAGGGATGATTTCCATAGAGGACTTCGCGCCTCAGGCGCGACACGCTAGGGGCGAGCCTCATTGTTATTTTTTCCTTTTTTAATTAGTTCAATCCAAAGCTTTTGTGTCTTGGCCTAAGTCTTCCCGTACGTGAAAATACCTATAATTAACTATATTTCACTTTTATATCATATAAGACATTCCGCAATACTTTTTCAAACACTTAGGAAAATATTTTACTAAAATTTCAAGTGTCAAATCTCATTCTGGATCTTAATGAAATCAATCAAGCTTCAAGTTTTCATCTCCATATTCATCAAAGAATTCTCTAAAGTTGTGGTATGTGGGTTTCAACCATTGGGTCTTTTCACCTATGATTTCCAAGATTCCTTTTTACATAAATCTTATGCATCAAAGTTGATTTACTTGTGGGTCTTACTTATTATGAATTTGACTATGAACTATGTTGGCGTTTTGTAAAAGCGTGACTGTTTAAGCATGTTTTGAGCTATGAATCTTTGAATAATCTTGAGATTTGATGAAAGGCTTTGATGTATATTGCATGAGGGTACTACCAAGTGTTCGTGGGTGGTTTTACATTGGATTTACTTACATGATTCAAGGGTTGTTAGCGGCGTATTTCTCGAACATAGGACAATTTTGACTATTTTGATCTCCCTATGGCTATTTGAGATGCCTTTTCAACTGAATATAATACCCTTTATATAGGCACGAATTACGATTTAGAGTTGAGTAGCCTCTAAGAAACCCTGACTAAAATAGGACTCATTTTAAGAGTCCTACAAATTTTTGATGTCTACATTGACCTTAGTCCTTCCTTGAACATTGTGCACCTTGAGTGAGGCAAAAAGCCTAAGCTGAGTGTGGCAACCAAAAGTGGCCCTGGTTCCTAGGTTGGATATTGTGCACCTCGGCTCAGGCCAAAAGCCTAAGCTAAGGGTGATTGGTGTAAGGGTAGACACAAAATGAGAGAGAAAACTAGTATGGGGTGGTATTTAGTTTTAAGGTTTGGAGACACTATTTTTTGGAGTGCATGTTGATATTTTCACCGATCACAAGATTTTGCAATATGTGTTCACTCAAAAGGATCTTAATTTGAGGCAAAGAAGGTGGTTGAAACTCCTTAAGGACTACGACATGAGTGTACAATAACATCTTGAAAAGGCAAATGTTGTAGTAGATGCTCTTAGTAAGATATCTATAGAAGTTTAGCTCATATTGATAAATGGAAGAAAGAGTTGGTAAAAGATGTTCACCATTTGGCTAGATTGGGTGTTAGGTTGGCCTACTCTAATAATAATAGTATTCATGTTCAGAATGGCGCCGAAACTGATGTGGTTGTTGATGTCAAGTCTAAGCAATATTTAGACTCAACATTGGTTGAGTCGAAGAAGCTGGTTGCCAAAAAGAAGATAGAAGTTTTCTCCCGAGGAGATGATGGTGTGCTTCGATATCAAGATCGGTTGGGTGTCCCTAATATGGATGATCTTTGGAGGGTGATTTGAGTGAAGCCTATAACACTCATTATTCTAGTAACCTGGGATCTACTAATATGTATCGTGATTTGAGGGGAGTGTATTAGTGGCATGGTATGAAGAAAGATATAGCCCAATTTGTTTCCAAATGTCCTAGTTGTCAATAAGTGAAGGTAAAATGTCAAAGGCCCGATAGGTTGGCTCATGATGTTGAGTTTCCTACTTGGAAATGGAAAGATATGAACATGGGCTTTGTGGTTGGTTTGGCTCAGACCCAAAGGCAATTAAATTTAATTTGGGTTATTGTTAGTTGGATGACTAATTGGCTCATTTCCTGTCGGTCAAGACTACCTTTAATGCCAAAGATTATGCACGGTTGTATATCCAAGAGTTGGTGAGGTTTAATATTATCCATTGGTCTATCGTATCAGATCATGGCACCCAATTAACTTCTAACTTTTGGAGGTCATTTCAAAGAGGATTTGGTACTGTGGTGAAGATAAGTACCAATTTCTATTGTCAAATCGATGGGCAAGCCGAGAGGAAGTTTCAAACTTTAGAGGACATGTTGAGGAATTGTGTGTTGGAATTCAATGGTAATTGGGATGGTCATCTACCACTTATTAAGTTTGCTTAAAATAATAGCTTTTACACTAGCATTATTATGGCACTGTTGAGGCTATGTATGGTAGGGGATGTAAATCTGTGGTGGAGTGGTTTGAGTAGGGAGAGATGACTTTGATTGGCATAAATTTGTTATTGGAGGCTATGGAGAAGGTGAAGTTGATCACGGAGAGGCTGAAGATAGCTCAAAGTCAATAAAACTCCTATACAGATATTAGGAAAAGGCATCTTGAGTTTTGTGTTGGTTATTAGGTGTATGTTAAGGCATCACCTATGATGGGTGTAATGCATTTTGTCAAGGAGAGCAAGTTAAGTCCCTGATATATAGGTCGTTATGAGTTTGTTGAGTAGATTGGGAATGTGGCTTATAGGTTGGATTTGCCTCTAGATTTGAGTTCTATTCCTCGATTTTCCATGTATCTATGTTAAGGAAATTTGTTGGAGATCGTAGTGCCACTGTGCCTTTGGAATATGTTGAGATTGAGGAGAACTTGTCTTATGAGCAGCTGCTAGTTGAGATTTTGGATAGGCAAGTGAAGCGGCTTCGCAACAAGGTTGTGACTTTACTTAGGTAGTTTGGAGACAACAACATGTGGAGAGTGCTACATGGGTGGCGGAGTTGGACATGATGAAATGACATCTCCATCTTTTCCAATCTACGAAAGCCTAAGGTATTAGTTTCTTCCCTTTTCCTAGTGGTCCTAATTCTTTCACTGTTGTGTTTCATGACTTTGCATGCATACATGTGCACGACAAAAATTAAAAAATGTTTTGAATATTTGAAGTTGTTTTGATATGAGTATTAATGACTTTATGATTTTCAATGATAAAACGTGCATTGTATCTTGTGTTTGAGTGTTCATGCCTAAGTATAGCCTTTCAAGCCTGGTTCTAGCATGTTCGAGGATGAATGATCCCATTGGGGAGATGATGTAAGGACTTGGACTTTGTATGACCTTAGTGGAGCTTTAGAATTTTGTTTCGGAAAGTTTTTGACCAAGATGAGACTTCATGGAAGCCTCCACGGGTCATGTCGCTCACCACGGGCCGTGTTGAGGTTCCTTGAGGTTGCCCTTGGCCTTGTGTGTAGAGTATTGGCATTAATGTGGTGTTTAAGACCAAGGCATTTCTCACATGAACCCCACACAGTCCATGTGAGGTTTCACTAGCCATGTGGTTGACCGTGCGGAGGGCCTTGGCCTTGAAAATGCACATTTTGGCCATGACACTTCATAGATAGACCTCTTAAGGATCGTATACCATTTCATGGTCTCTGAATCCATCCGTATATGTGTTGGTGTGAAAATATTGTAAATATGGGGTCATTGTCTCATAAATTTGTCTACAAAGAATTTTTCTAAGCAAAGCTTCACAAGAGGCCACACAAACCGACCGTGAAGCCCTTTTTACGGGCGTTGGCATGCATTTTTTCTTAGTATGAAATTACCATCTCAGAACTTTGTTAGTGAAATATTTCATAAGTGTTGGATCACGGAAGTAGTCACATAGTCCGTGTCACATGATATAGACCATGAGCCTTCATCACGGGACACATGTTTAATTTTTCTATTCGGTTCATTAATGTCATTTTCCTAATTATGGCTTCTCCTACGGGAATTTCGTGACCTTCTATGTCATCCGAAGACATTCAAATGACCTAACTCTTCTTCCATCATTCAAATTCAATCTCATATAGAATTATTTCAACTCACTCTTATGAAGTCTCAAGACAATAGTGAAGGATTAGCTTGGAAATTAAAGAAGGGCTCCATTCTTCATCAAATTCTTATTTTTTATTCTTTGTGAACATAGGTACGTGACATAGATTCATGGTCCCTATCGACCATGAAGACGTCAAACTCTTTTCACTCTTTGATTTATGAAATTTAATCTCACTTTGAGTATGGATCTTTTAAATTATTGTTTGTTTGATTCAATTGAGGTATGACCTATGTTTTATTGTAGATTTTAAATTGATTTAAGCTCTATTGTGTTGAATTTCATGAATAATATGAAGATTTAAATATGCATTGCCCATTAATATTGATTTTAGTATGTGTAATCTAAGTTGTGATTTGAATGTGGATTTTATTTATGGGTTTACTTGAACTTCATATTGTATTGTTGATTTAAGATTGGATCTCTATTTCCCATGTTATTCTCATATCATTCATGGCGTAACATACATGAGCATAGGATTTTGATGAAAATGATTCGGTGGGTTAAGCCCACATATGTTTATGAATATTATTTTGATAAAGGTATTGTTATGACAAGAATATGATCACATAAATGTCTATTATATATCTCTTTGCGTAATTTTGGTGTTTATGCCATCTCGGTATATATGAAAGATCTATTCGTATGCATGAAAAGTACGATTCGAAGTATGATTTGGCTTTTAAGCCCAAGTGTCCGTTGAAACGATTTCAAATGACTTGTGCCTCTTTGAAAGCATGTATATGTATAAGTATTCTTGTGGGTTGTTGGCTTAACACCGAATGGATTGGGGCTGTTAGGGCTATCCCCAAAGATCCTCTCCCTTTTCTTGAACCATGTGCCAACATAGATATATAAAAACCATTACCGAAAAGACTGGGTCGGGAGGAATGGTTACACACTTGATATGATACGATATGATATGAAAATCCTTCTGAAAAGCCCAGGTCATATGGAAGGTGTCCATCAGACCGAGAAGACTAAGTCGTAAGGTGTGGTGTAGATTACCCTTGGCAAGTAATCTTCTTACCGATGGGAGGTCTACATCGGACAAATTTGTGTAATAGCTCACATGAGTTTGAGATGTCAGTTATGGTCATATAACTTATATATGGAAGCATTATGGAATTTCATGCATCATGGATTTCATGGTATATTATCATATTACTACTCTTTGCTATATATATCTCTTTTTATATTACGTGCCCTTGTTATGTAACATTAAATCTAGGTTTGGTAAGTCATATGCATAGCATGTCCGCATAATTAGTACGTTCAAACATACTAACGCATACTTTTTGCCAACATGATTTAAACATCTAGGGATTGGAGACTACCTTCATTAACTGTTCGAAGGCTAGAGTGTATTTGAGATGCTAGTTGTGGTGAGTCCTATCTTCCAAGGACAAACAATCATTCCTCTACCTATGATGCTTAGTTTATGTTATTTATTTTGAGGATGATACTGGGACATGTCTTGGCACTTGTCCTATGTTATGACTAGAGGTAATGATGGACATCTTATAGACGCTTCTACAGTTGTGTGCAATATGTTGTATTTGGAGATTATGATTATGGTTATGGCTATCTATAAGATATGGATTGTTATGAGTAATATGAAGTTTATATTTTAAAGATCCTAAGTCCCGTTACCCTCCTAGAGTGAGTCATACTTGCCAGCCCCTTACACTTTATATGCTACATGTAATGTGAATATATATTAACCCCTATCCCTATGACATCCCCATAGCGTGAGTCCTACAATCCCATACCTTTAAACTATGTGTTTACTATTCCTTATATGCTTCAGGACAAATGACGTATGAATGGATGCTATGAGGTTTGTTTGGGGACTCTCGGGTTCCCATTCACCAAGTCACTCCTAGACCCTAGGTCCCGGTCGTGACATGAGCTTTCTTTGTTAATATCAGATATTTTGTCTCAATTAAGAACTTGCCCTGTTAATCTGACTTAGACTGTAGGTTAGGTTGTTAGGAAAGGATCTTAGGCCATTATTCGTAATAGCCCACTTAACCTAAATAACCAACAAAATGTGTGAAATATCCCTTCATCCTAGTGTTTGAGCCTTGCATGTACATATTTCTTTGTAAAAACCTAAGTTACCTAGCCTTGTTAGATGTGAAATCCTGAAATTGGTCTTGGTCCTTCCTTGAACATTATGTACGTTGACTATGGCAAAAAGCTTAAGTTAAGGGTGGATATCAAAAGGGCCCTAGTTCCTAGGTTGGATATTGTGCACCTCGACTCAGGCCAAAAGCCTAAGTAGGGTGGTTGGCGTAAGAGTAAGCACAAAATGAGGGAGCAGATGGTGATACATTTAAAAGGGGATAAAAATATGTCTTGAGTGCAAGAAAAATGAGTTGATGCCTAATCAATGAAATAAAAAGAAAATGATATGAAAACAAAAGGCAAAACGTTGAAAAATGAGAATAAGATGCCTAGGAAAGCTTGAAATAAGAAAAGGGAGAATGATGTGAAGAATGACAGTGTTGTTAGAGAAAAACTTTAGAAAAACGCAATGTCAAGGAGGGCCTTTAGTCACTATGTTCCCAAAGAATCACACTAAAGCCCCCTGAGCCAACCTTACAAGCCAATAAAGTCCTAAAGTGATCCTAGTCCAAGTAGTCAAATCTCATAGTAATTAGTATAGGGGAAACCGTATCATATTGAGCATGGTATTTGAATGTCTTTTGTGAGAGTGAGTGATTTTGCATAGTCCGAAGTATTGAATCTTAAAATATCATCTTGAGAGGGATATGGGACTTCTTTGGGTGAAGGCACTTGTATTACGTTGTTTACAATAGACTAACTTAGTGAGTGCTGCTTGTTAGTAATTCCCTTACTTGTCATTGTTGCACTATCACATATGTCGATCTATATTGGTTTGCCTAATAGTTATCTGATGTACTTTTAGAGTGGTGTAGGTATTTGTGCTTGAGTTTGACATGATGTATGCCATTAGATTGAGGTTTGTGTGTAGTTGTACTATGCATGTTGATTGAGCTCGTCGCTTGAGGACAAGTGATGTGCTCTCAAAATACAACACTTTTGATAATTAAAACCTGGAATTTTGTGTGTTCTCAATGCGATGTTAGTTGGTTCTATGTGTTTTTGTGTTATGTTTGCAGGATTACAGGTTTGACCTTGATTTTCGAAAAAAGTACAGAAGTTGTTGGTTTTTGCTACTATATGAGATCCTTTACAGGCCGTTGATCATTCTACGGGTCGTGAAGTGGTTTCATGAACAATTCCAATGAGGCGCTATTTTCTGAAGTTGATTTAACGAACATGCAGATGAGTCGTAGATGGTTTTACAAGTTGCATAAGATGGTTCATGCCCCGAGGATTAAAGATTGAGACTTTTTGAAGTTTCATTAGATGAAAACCCTTTATGGGTCATAAACCATTTTACGAGTCATAGAGGGGTGCTATAGAGTTGAAGCCCAAATTTGCGGCATCTGAGTACGAAACCCCAATTACGGGCCGCGGAATGCAATATGACCCATAAGCTCCTTTTGTATGGCATACCGACCATTTCTCCTATTTTATTTAGGACTTGTGTCTTACTTATTATAAATAAGTTTTTTAGGTTATTTCTCAAAAGTTTTTTCCTAGTACTCAAAGAACTCAGTAACTAGAGAGAGAAAATTGTGAGCTCAAATTGGAGAGTCTTTGAGAACACTTGTGTTTGAATGTCATCTTTAAGCTTGTGATTCCTATTAAAGTTAGATTTACTTGTTACTAATTCTATTATGCAAATGTTCAATTATGTTTTCTCAATCCATAATTGCATCTACAACTTGTTACTAATTCTATTATGAAAATGTTCAATTATGTTTTCTCAATCCATAATTGCATCTACACAAAGCATGAGTAGCTATATCCACAAACTGGGGTTATGGGAACCATGAAGAACTAACAAAGTAAAACCGAATAATTCATAATTCATTGAAGGCATGTAGGCATGTATTAATTAAGTCCCTTCGTTTTGTGATTGCAACATCAAACAAAAAGTCTGAATTTTCTATTAAAGCCGACCCAAACTCAGATGCTTTCTTCCCTACCTATTCTGTTGTTCAAGCCTTTCTTTGAGCAAAACATTTTCTTTTCGGTGATTAGCAAGTGCAGATGGGCATTTACACCCCTATACTTTCTGATGGTTGCTAATATTAGAACCTACCTAGTGTTACTGACTGGACCAAGGTAGTAATGAATAAGAAAATAATTAATTAACAAGATTCGATTGATGTGTTCTCGTCTAATCAACCAAACTGGGCCAAGGGGAGGTTGTACAGGGACTAATGGGTACTGATTAGTAATTCACACTATGGAGATGGAACATATCATATAGTAAAATTCGTCACTCACCTTTGACACAAAGGGCTTAATGAACATAACTTACCGTCCTACATGCTACACACTAGACAAGAATTAGGTTATCCTGTAATACTCAGTTGGGGAATCATAGAGAAAACAATACCATAGTTTTTCTCCATATTGATTTCTCACTTGCGTGCTTTAGTTTAATTTTATTCTCCATTGATTATTGCAATCGCCCCCCTCCCCCATTTGGGGAAGTAAGTTGGTTAACCACTCAAATTGTGATCATTAAATTCTCTTGAGTCTACGTAATTCTATGGGTTTGACCGTAACCTTTGTTAGGTTCTATTTCTTGACAAAGACAACTTTGTCCTCTAAAAGGATGTGTAACTTGGGCGACATCAAGATTTTGCCGTCGTTACTCAAGAAAATGGCTAGACATAGTTAATTCATAGTAATCCGAGTGTTAATCCTTATTTCCCATATTTTACTTATGTTTGTTATTTTTGTTCTTTTCTAGGGTGTAAGTGTAATGTATGCCCTATACCTACAGACAAGGCGTTCCCTTAACTCCATTGACCCAGAGACCCACAGAACGTTGAGGAGATTGACCCAGGCCAAGAACGCGGCCAATGCATATCTAAACAGGAGCAACAATGAGAATGTTGATAATACAAACCCACCTCCACTTGAGGACATTTCTCCAAAGCCCCAACACTTTAATGCCACTACTTACCAGTGGAATCAATGTAGGCTGAATCCTATTTCTTTGGAGGTGACTGGAGCTATTGTGTTGCCACCCTTATCGGCAGACACAAAGTTCACAGTCTCGAGTAGGTTACTTCAGATGCTTTAGAACCGTGGGCTATTTGTGGACATACAATCAGAGGACCCTTATAGCCATCTACACAATGTGGCATTTTTCTGCAAGAGTGTGATGGGAACACAAAATCTATCTATTGATGCTATGGGACATCATGTCTTCCCATTGTGTCTTATTAGCAATTCTGCATTATGGCTATCTGAGCTCCCGCAAATTTCGATCACCAATTGCATAGAATTGCAGAAGGCCTTTTTGGAGAGGTACTTCCCTTGATCAAAGAAGCTCATGTCGAGGGACTAGATCACCAACTTTGAGCAACTTCCTGGTGATATGATCAGTATTACTTGGGAGCGGTTCACTAAATATCTGAGGAGCTTCCCTGACCACAAGATAGTTGATGATACCTTGGTGGACATCTTCTACTGTGTCCTTGATAAGAAAAGTCAGGCTTGTGCTGACATTATCATGGGGGTATGTTCTTGGATCAGCCATTTGCAAGGATTGCAGAGTGAATAGAAAGATTGGTCAAGACTAATCGTGCATGGGGGCAGAGAGATAGAGCATCCACCAAAAGTTCATGCGCTATCAGTGTTAGTCCGGAGCAAGTAAAGACCAATGAATAAATGATGTAGCAACATGCCTACATTCACATAGGTATCGAGGTGATAATGAAGAAGAACCAACAATGAATAAATGCAAGTTCATCAACCTCCACCTGCACCCATGTATGATGAGTTGTATTATGATGAGGAAACGTGTTTTATTGCTAATCAGACAGGGGGTTTCTGGACCAACTCCCAAGGTTCCAATCAACACTATTAATGCCATGGTCAAGGGAACCAAGGTCGGAACATTAATAGAGATAGAGCTTACAGGAACAACCATAGAGATCAACTTTTGTCACGGGTTCTCTGAAATTGGGGTTATAGCCATTTCCCACTTAATTTTGTGCCCTGATCAAGAATATAAAGTCGAATTTTTGATATCACATACGGATTTGAGATATATTGAAATTACGATTATGGGAATTTCTGAGGCACCTTTCGGAGACGTTACAATATCACCACCTTGTGAAGATTCACCCCCGAATGTGAAAGAAACCTACATAAGAAAGTAACCAAGAATATTTCAGCTCAACATCAACGCAGTAAATGTACTATAACATCATTTTTGAAAATCTCAACATGAATGTCAAAAGTCATTATAAACTTGTCAACATAAACATGATTGCATGCAAATGACATAAGGGCTGAAACTAAAGACTTGAAATCATATAAGGGAACTTAAATTAGTACGTTAGGCTTTAATAGAGTGGAAGAGTATGGATATCATTTTCTCATGTCTGCCCCAGCTTCCCATGTGACACTTTCAACTTGTTTATTCCTCCAAAGGACTTTGACGAAAGCAAAATCCTTGTTTCTCAACCTCTTCACTTGTCTATCCAAAATTTCTACCAAAACGTCCTCATAAGTCAAATTATCATCTACCACACCCACAACATCCAAAGGTACAATAGCACTTGGGTCACCCGCACACTTCCTCACCATAGACACATGGAAGACCAGATGAACTAGATTTATATCAATGGGCAACTCCAATTGATAGGCTAGTTTACCAATCCTCCTCAACAACCTATACGGACCCACAAACCTTGCGCTCAATTTACCCATCTTGCCAAAACGAATTACACCCTTCATGGCTGAGACTTTTCAAGTAAACCCAATCACCAACCTTGAATTCAAGATCTTTTCTACTCACATCGGAATAAGACTTTTTCTATTTTGGGTTGTTTTTGATTTCCCCCTTATCAACCTCACCTTTTCCAAGGCTTCCATGACTAAATCCGGACCTAACAAAGCCATATCCCCCACCTCAAACTATCCAACCGGAGATCTGTAACGTCTACCATAGAGAGACTACAAAGGAGTCATACCAATGCTTGAATGATAACTATTACTGTAAGCGAACTCAATAAGTGGGAGATGTTCATCCGAACTACCCTTAAACTCCAAAACACAAGCTCTAAGTGTTTCCTCAAGAGTTTGGATAGTCTTTCAGCTTGGCCATCAGTTTAAGGGTGAAAGGTCATGCTAAGCTTAACCTTTGTACCAAGACCTCTTTGGAAGGACCTCCAAAAGTGAGTAGTGAATAGAGAACCACGATCCGAAATGATAGACAAAGGCACCCCATGCAATCTGGCCAACTCATGAATATATAAATTAGGATAACCTTCGGCCCCATAAGTAGTTTTGATCAGTAAGAAATGAGCCGACTTTGTCATTCTATCAACCACAATGCAAAAAGAATCAAAATGCTTTCTAGTCTTAGGCAACCTAACCACAAAATCCATTGTTGATTTCCTCCCACTTCCAAGTAGGAATTTCTATATCTTTGGCTAGTCGACCTGGCCTTTGATGTTCCTCTTTCACTTGTTGACAATCGTGACAACCAGTTACGAACTTGGCAATATCTTTCTTCATACCACTCTACCAATCCACCTTTCTCAAATCTCTATACATCTTTCTAAAACTAGAGTGAACAGAATAGGATGAATTATGAAACTCATCTAAAATCAAATTCCTTAAGTCATTAACATTAGACACACACAATCTACCTTGGTACCTAAGGGCACCATCGCCCCTTTGGGAAAAAACCTCCACTTTACCATCTCTCACCAAGGCCTTCAATTCTGGCAAGGCGGGGTCAAGATCATGTTTTCCCCTTACCTTCTCAATCAATAAAAATTTAGAACCATCAACAACCACTACACCACCATTGCTAACTTCTTCCAACCTAACCCCCAATCTAGCCAACGGATGAACCTCTTTAGCCACCTCTCTGCCACTATTATCAACATGTGCTAGGCTACCCGTAAACACCCTACTTAGAGCTTTGGCCACAACATTAGCCTTACCGGGGTAATTACACACACTCATATCATAATTTTGAAGGAGTTCTAACCACCTTCTATGTCTCAAGTTATGATCTTTTTGGGTGAACACATCAACATGAACCCCATACAAATAGTGATGCCAAATTTTCAAACCAAATACCATGGCTGCCAATTCAAGATCATAGGTGGGATAATTCATCTCATGCACCTTAGTTCTGTACAGGCATACACTATCACCTTACCATTTTGCATCAAAACACAAACCAAACCAATTATTCAGGCATCACAATACACAACAAACCCTTCCAAGACTTCTGGTAGAGACAACAGCGGAGACAAGCTTATCATTCAAAGTTTGGACACTCTTCTCACATTCATCGGTCCACACAAAATTTGCCTTCTTTTGGGTCAACTTATTCATAAGAGAAGCAATAGAAGAGAACTCATTCACAAACCTCCCGTAATAACCCGCCAAACCCAAGAAACTCCAAATGTCATATGGAGTCAAAGGTCTAGGCCAATTTCTAATAACCTTCGTATTCTTAGAGTCTACCTTAATACTATCACCTGACACCACATGCCCCAGAAAAGCAACCTCTTTCAACCAAAACTCACATTTTTCAGATTTAGTATACAACTTCTCCTCTCGCAAGATTTACAACACCACCCTCACGTGATTCACATGCTCCTCCACACTATGATAATAAATAAATATATCATCAACAAAAGCCACAACAAACAAGTCAATGTAGGGTTTAAAGACCCTATTCATAAGATCCATAATATAGCCTTGCATTAGTCAGCTAAAAGGACATAACCACAAGCTCAAAGTGGCCATACCTATTTCTGAAAGCCATCTTGGGAATGTTAGACTCCCTCACTTTCACTTGGTGATACCCAGACCGAAGATAAACCTTAGAGAAGTGACTATCCCCTTGAAGTTGATCAAAAAGGTCATCAATCCTTGGTCGAGGGTACTTGTTCTTTATGGTGACTCTATTAAGTTATCGGTAATCGATGCACATTCTAAGAGAACCATCCTTCTTCTTCACAAACAATATCGGTGCACCGTAAGGTGATTGACTAGGCCTTATAAAACCTTTCTCCAACAAATCCCTCAATTGCTCCTTTGACTCCTTCAACTCCAACGGGGCCATGCGGTAAGGGGGAATCAAAATGGGTTGAGTGTCTTGAAGAAGGTCTATACCAAGGTCAATTTCCCTTTCGAGAGGAACACTAGGAAGCTCATTAGAAAAGACATCAAGAAACTCATTAACCACCGAAACTGACTCAATAGGAAGGACCTTGGACTCAACATCCCTAACCCTCACAAGCTAGTAGAGTTAACCCTTAGAAATCAACTTTTGGGAACCACCACATCACAACTTTCCCGCTCAAGGACGGGCTCATTAAGGAATTGAAATTTTAACCTACATGTTCTACAATCAATAGAAGCATAATATGCATGAAATCTATTCATCCCAAGAGATATCAAAATCCACCATATCTAACTTAATAAAATCACAAGGCAAGATTTAATGCAATATGAATATGGGACAATTTCTATAGACTCTTCTAGCAACAATAGACTCACCAATGGGGGTAGACACTTCAATGGGTTCATATAATAATTCAGGGCTTACATAAAACTTTTTGGCAACAAAAGGAGTAATAAAAGAAAATGATTGGCACCCGGGTCTATCAAAGCATACACATCAAATTCAAAAACCTTTAGCATACCGATGACGACATCGGCACCTCATCTACCCCTTGTCTCCTTTGAAAAGCATAGAACCTATTTTACCTTGGGGCACCCCCTTGTTGTCCTCCTCTCTCCTTTGGACCCGCATTTGTGCCTTATCCTTATGAATGACCATCTCTACCCTTGTTTTGATTACGAGGACGATCAAACACCTTATGACCCACTTCACCACAACCATAGCATGCATTAGTGTTCTTCAAACATGGGACACTATGGCCTCTACCATAACTTGGGAACATAGGGTTAGGCACCACACCACCACCACCTTGGACTTTTGGGTTGTCATTAGGAAACCTTCTATTAGGAGCATTTGAAGACCCTTGGCCTTGAGGAAACCCGCCACCCTCAAGACCTTGAAACCTACCTTCAAAACGGGCCCTCTTGCCTTTGCCACTTCTTCCCTTTCTGAAATTTTCCCCCTCTAGTTGTCGGCATATGCCATGAGGCGGGACTAATTCATATCACCTACGAGCATAGTGGTACAACACTCCTCATTTACCAAGTCATACACACCTGACACAAATTTGTTCATTCTAAACCTCGGCTCAACAACCAATTGAGGGGCATACTTAGAGAGTAGGTTGAAGTTGAGGGCGTATTGTCATGACCCAAGCCTAGGGCCTAGACATGAATTGGTAAATGGGAACCCAAAAGGACCTCAAATAAGCCTCTTAGCATATTATTTACACAACCTTGGTCGCAAAAGTAATTAAATAACAATAAGTGTCACGCCTCGGACCTAGGGCCTAGACGTGGCTGGCAAATGGGGAACCCGAAGGAACCCCAAACAAGCCTCACAGCATGACATTACATATCCTTGGTCGCGGAAGCAATGTAAACCAACATAAGAAAAATAAACAAGGGAAAATGGGACTAAGGGAATGCTTGCATAACATCAACACCTAGAGACAAAGTGTCAAGGTTCATAACCTAGATACATAGCACATCCAACAACATCCATGGAATGGAGGACTCACAACTAGCTTGAATGATACCGAGCTAGCCATGTGGAGGAGGATGATCAACTTGGGCTTCTGTTCCTACATGGAGATATCATGTAGGCAAGAGTATGCATTAGTATTTGTGTATGTACTAAGTATGTAGGATGCAATGCAATAATAGATGGGCATCATAATCAAAATGCATAACAGTAGGCAACGTACATTTTATAACAATATGGATTGTATGATCAATTCTTAAGTAAAACATGCTTAAGTAACTCATACTTATATAGGATATCATATGTGTAGAAGAGACGAAGCAAGATTTCAAAAGTACAAACCCCTTGGTTGGTTGATGATGATCTCACCCCATCATCCTGGTGGTGAAGTACAAACCCCTCACATGGTTGATGATAATCTCACCCTATCATCTTGGTGGCGATGTACAAACCACTCGCATGGTTGATGAGTACAAACCCCCATCTTGATTATCCGGACTCTCAGTCCCTCTAGATTGAGCATAGTCTAATACAAAACTTTATACAAAATATATCATTTACATAAGCTCATTTCATCATCATAACATCAATCATATTATATCTCAAGCATTGGACCTTCAATTCCACAAGAAACCATAACAAGACATTTTATCAAACACTTGGCAGGTGTGAAGTGGTTGTATAAAATCATGAAATAAAGAAATAAAATCATGCAAGAAGATCCATTGTAAAAACGTCAATCAACACCTTGCAACACCCCCAAGCAATACACATCAAAACCCCTCACCAAATCTTACAAGAAATCCAACATTCTCAAAATATAGCAAAACAGTTATAACTTTACATAGCATATACGTATTTCGTAGACATGTTCATACTAGTAAACCCAATTGTAAAATCAACTTTAAATCATGCAAATTGAGTAAAATGAGATTAGGGCACCATGGGTTGAAGGACCCAACGGTAAAAATCCACATACGTCAGCTTTGGAGAAATTCTTAGTGAAGATTAAAAATGGAGGCTTGAAGTTTAAAGGAAATCCTTAGATTCGGAAAAGGTTTTGAGACTTAAATTTAGGAGTGAAAATATAGCTAAGTGTTTGAGTGAGCATTGGGGAATGTTTAGGATGATTTGAGGGTGAAATAATGCTAAGTATAGGTACTTTTATGTGTGGGAAGTCTTAAGCCCAACTCCCACCAACTTTTCCCCCCGAACAAGAATATGAAGTCAAATTTTTAAAAAATGAATGGACTTTGAGATATATTTTGAAATTACAATTTTGGACACTTTCGAGGCACATTTTCAGGCACTTTTTGGGGTCATTTCAAAAAGCTAGTGTAAAGCCATGCAATTCAAGAGTGAAATCATTCTACAAAAATAACTGTAAGGCCATCAATAGATATTTAACAACACCCTCAAACAATATACATCAAGACACTTCATCACTCCTCACCATAGACCTTACATTCATGGCCCCAAACATAGTAATACAATCACAATTTCATAAACTTTAACATAGTGTGCAGTGATTTTCATAATAAATAAGACCCATGAGTAAATCAACTTTAAATAATGCAAGTCTTAAGAAACATAAGTATGGGCATCATGGGTGAAAGGAACCCATGAAAGAAACCCACATACATTAGCTTTAGAGATGAACTTGATGAAGATTGGAGATGGAGACTTAAGCTTGTGAGGAAATCCTTAGATCTGGAGAAGGTATTAAGACTTGATTTAGGAGTAAAATGTTTGGCTAAGTGTTTGACTGAGTACTGGGGAATGTTTAGAATGATATGAGCGTGAAAAATGGTTAAGTATGGGTATTTTTACCTTTGGGGATAATTAGGCCCAAGACTTCAAATTCTTTGATATATTGGTTTATTTCCAAAATGAATAAGAGCTTGTGAGTCAATTTATAGCGATGTTGCAAATTTTGAGGGGTGAGAGGTTTGTTGCTAAATATGTTATTTGTGATATGTTGGTAACAAAGAGGTGGTTAGGGAAGTGCATCGGTTGGCTAGGGTTGGAATGAGGTTGGATGAAGTTGAGAATGGTAGTGTAGTGGTTTTGATAGTTTTGAATCTTATTTGGTTGTAGGGATAAAATTAGAGCAAGACCATGATCTACTATGTTAGAGTTGAAGGCCTTGGTGAGAGATGGTAAGGTAGATGTTTTCTCGCAAGGGGGAGATAGTGTAAAGATAATTTCTTACCAAACACTTACTGAATACCTAAGGATGTCCAATTCTAGGCTAAATTTTCACATTCTTATGATTTGAGGATTTTCCAATAAGTTACAAGAATTAAAAACAAGTCCACCTTAAAACGAACAAGAAGGACTTAGACTCACTAATGGTGGCGAAGGAGGAAAAATGAGTCCCTATAATAGCTTATGCTCACATGAAGGAAACTCAAGCACTAGTTCATGCCAAAATGATAACTTTACATACCTTGACTCGCTTCCTC
>JAPFFP010091211.1:0-20919 GCA_026153255.1 Solanum medicagineum
TCTCAAAATTCATTTGTTATTTCGAAATTCTGACCTCATATTATTAGGGGGAAAAGGGCCTAACCCTGATTTTAGAGCAACCATATCAAAATTCAAAAATCCAATGGTGCAATTTCTTATTAGGTTTTCGCGTCGCCTCCGCAATGTGCCTCAACTTATTTTGGGACCGTTTTTTAGTTCGGTCCAAGAACTCGGATAATCAAGATGGAAGTTTGTACTCATCAGCCGAGGGAAAGGTTAGTACTTCTCCACCTAGGTGATGGGGTGGCATTATCACCAGCCGAGAGAATGGTTAGTACTTCTCCACCTAGGTGATGGGGCGGCATTATCACCAACCGAGTGAAAGGTTAGTACTTCACCGCCTAGGTGATGGGGCGGCATTGTCACCAACCGAGTGAAGGGTTAGTACTTCACTACCTAGGTGATGGGGCGGCATTATCACCAACTGAGTGAAGGGTTAGTACTTCACCACATAAGTTATGGGGAGGCATCATCACTAACCTACCAAGGGGTTGTACCTTGGAAATCTAGCTTGTTCTATTCTACACATATGATATCCTATATGAGCATGAGTTATTTAAGCATGTTTTACTTGAGCATTGATCATTTATGCCATATTGTTATCTGATGTGTATTGCCTAATTTTATGCATTTTGATTATGATGTCTATCTCTTGTTGCATTGCATCCTACATAGTACATTCAAATGTACTAGCGCATACTATATGCATACATGATGTCACCATAGAGGAACCAGTGCCCAAGTTGATCATCCTCTTCCACGCGGCTAGTTTGATACTACTCAAGTTAGTTGGTGAGTCCTCCACTTCGGGGACCTTAGTCTATGTTACTCTTATTATGTATTGAGACATTCATCTATATTGTCTATTTTGACTATGAGGGTGAGCCCAATCACTTTATCTTGGGCCCCGCTCTTATCTATGTATTAGAGGTATTTATTTGACATGTTATGTATCTATATTGAGAGCCTTGAATGTATTGTTCTTGATGTCTATGGTATGAAAGTGCTTTCCCTTAGCCCCAGTTGTCTCACTTCATTATCTATTGATGCTTGATATATTGCTTCCGCTCCCAAGGATGTGTAATAATGTTCTAAGAGGCTTTCTTGGGGTCCCTTTGGGTTCCCCTTGTGCCATGTCATGCCTAGGCCCTAGATTTGGGTAGTGATAAACTTGGTATAAGAGCACTAGGTTGACGTATCCTCGGAGTCCAACACACCGCGTCGATTAGAGTCCTATTCAGGGTTGTGAAGAGCACCATGACTATGAATAGGAGGCTATAAGACTTTTTAGGAAATGTTTCCCTTCTTTATGTTCTAAGTTGTGCTATAGAGTTTTGGTAAGTTTTTCCTCCAATGATTGTTCTTAGCTATGTGAGATCATGCCAAACACTCCAGAACGAAGGGCCCAAACTTTCGAGGAGCAACCTATCAATGGTAAGCTTCGGGATGCTCTCACTATACTTGCCTAAGTTGTGGCCAACCAAGTAAATCAAGAGGCCCAAGCCCCTCATGCTACTGCCCCGGGAGCTAGGGTAAGAGACTTCATGAGGATGCATCCTCTGGTTTTCTATGGGCCAAAGGTGGATGAAGATACACAAGAGTTCAATGATGATGTCTACAAAATCATGAAAATCATGGGTGTTGGGCCAAATGAAAAGGTGGAGTTGGCGGCATACAACTCAAAAGGGTAGCTTAAATATTGTATGATCAATGGAAGGGTGAGAAGGGGATTGGTAATGTGGTGCTTTGGGAGGAGTTCAAGTTGGCCTTCCTTAGTCGGTTTTTTCCTCTTGAGATTAGGGAAGCTAAGTTGGTAGAGTTTATGAATTTGAAACAAGGTGCTATGAGTGTGAGGGAGTATGCCCTCAAGTTTAATCAACATTGAACCTATGCTCCTCATTTGGTGACCAATCCTAGATTTAGGATGAACAAGTTTGTGATGTGGATCTTCTACTTGGTAAGCGAAGAATGACAGTCCGCCATGCTAATTAGTGACATGGACTTATCTCAGTTGGTGACCTATCCGAGCAAACGGAGGAAGAGAAATTGAGGAAGAAAAGGGGGCATAAGGTCAAGAGGGCCCATTTTGAGGGTAAGTTCCAAAAGGGTGTTAGGTCTCATCAAGTCCAAGGGCCTTCTCGTGCTACTAATAGGGGGTTTCCGAATGACTTCCCTAGGCCTCAATGTGTTGGTGGTATGGCTCCTATGGATGTGTGTCCTAGATATAGGAAGTCATAATGGCCCATGTTCGAAGGTCTCTATTGCATGCTTTGGTTGTGTGGAGCTTGGTCACAAGAAGATAGATTGTCCCAAAAAAAACTGTGGCATAGTCCAGGGTGCAAATGCGGTCCATTAGGTAGAGGTAATCCTCAGGGTGGTTCCCCAAGGCACAATCAATTTTATGCTCTACATGGGAGTCAAGGGGTTGGTGAGATTCCCGATGCTGTTACCAGTATGTTGATAATCTTTGACTTTGATGTCTTTTCTTTGATTGATCCAGGTGCCACTCTTTCCTTTGTTACCCCTTTTGTTGCTAAAGTTCCATGTTGTCCCTGAGTTATTGCATGTCATATGAAGTGTCTATTCTTATTGGTGCCTCTATTGTTGCTAGTAATGTTTATAGAAATTGTCCTATTTTCATTTTTCATAAGTTGTTGCCTTGTGATCTTGTTGAATTAGATATGGTAGATTTTGATGTCATTCTTGGGATGGATTGGTTGCATGCCTTCTATGCTTCTATTGATTGTAGAACGTGGAGGTTCAAGTTTCAATTTCCTAATGAACTTGTCCTTAAGTGGGAAAGTCATAATGTGGTGGTCAAAGGTAGATTTATTTCATGCATTAAGGCTCGTAACTTGATCTCTAAGGGGGTGTATTTAGCATCTTGTGAGGGTTAAAGATGTAGAGTCTAAAATCCCTTCCATTGAGTCAGTTCCGATTGTAAATGATTTTCTTAATGTCTTCCCAAATGACCTTCTCGGTGTCCCTCCTGAAAGGGGGATAGATTTTGGCATATATCTCCTTCCCGGTACTCAACCTATCTCCATTCCCCCTTATCGTATGGCCCCGACGGAGCTGAAGGAGTTAAAAGAGCAGTTGAAAGATTTCTTTGAGAAGTGATTTATTAGAACTAGTCAATTACCTTGGGGTGCACTAGTGTTCTTTATAAAGAAGAAGAATGGGTCACTTAGAATGTGTATTGACTACAGAAATCTAAATAGGGTCACTATAAAGAATAGATGTGATGACTTGTTTGACCAATTGCAAGGAGCTAGCTTTTTCTCTAAGATTTATCTTTGTCCGAGTACCATCAAGTGAGGGTGAGGGAGTGTGACATTCCCAAGATGGATTTCTGGACTAGATATGGGCATTATGAGTTTATGGTGATGTCATTTGGGTTGGCCAATGCACCAGCTATCTTCATTGACCTAATGAATAGGGTTTTCAAACCTTACCTTGATTCCTTAGTTGTAGTCTTCATTGATGATATATCAATCTATTCACATAGTAGGGAGGAGCATATGGGTCATTTGAGGGTGGTGTTGCAAAGATTGAGGGAGGAGAAATTATATGATAAATATGACAAGTGTGAATTTTGGTTGAAGGAGGTTGCATTCTTGGGTCATGTGGTGTCGGGGGATGGTATAAAAGTGGATCCTAAGAAAACCGATGTGATTAGAAATTGGCCTAGACCATTGACCCCATTGGATATTAGGAGTTTCTTAGGCCTTGGGGGTTACTATAGAAGGTTCTTGAATGGGTTCTCCTCCATTTCTTGCCCTATGACAAAGTTGACTCAAAAGAAGGTTAAGTTTGTGTGGACCGATGAATGTGAGAGAAACTTCCAAACATTGAAAGATGGACTTGTGACCGCTCCTATATTTTCACTAGCGGTGGGCTTGAGGGTTTTGTTCTGTATTGTGATGCATCTAGGGTTTGGTTGGGTTGTGTGCTAATGCAAAATGGTAAGGTCATAGCCTATGCCTCTAGGCAACTCAAAGTGCATGAAAGTAATTACCCTACCCATGATCTTGAATTGGCTACCGTGGTGTATGCATTAAAGATTTGGTGTCACTACTTGTATAGGGTGCATATGTGTTCACCAATCATAAGAGCCTCCAATATGTTTTCACTCAAGAAGATCTCAACTTGAGACAAAGGAGATGGTTAGAACTTCTCAAAGACTATGAAATGAGTGTGCACTATCATCCGGATAAGGAAAATGTAGTAGCAGATACTTTGAGAGGGGTTTCTATGGGTAGCCTAGCCCATATTGATGGTGGTGATAAGGAGATGGCTAGGGAGGTGCATCAATTGGCTAGATTGGGGGTTAGGTTGGAAGAGGTTAGTAATGATGGTGTTGTGGTTGATGATGGGTGTATGCTTCTTTGGTTGATGAGGTAATAGCAAAACAAGATCTTGACTCCTCCTTGCTTGAATTGAAGGCCTTGGTGAAAGAAGGCAAAGTAGAGGCTTTCTCCCAAGGGGGAGATAGTGCCCTTAGGTACCAAGGTAGGTTGTGTGTGCCTTGTGTTGATGGATTGAGGGAAAGATCCTTGATGAGGCGCATAATTCTTCTTATTCTATTCACCCCAGTTCCACCAAAATGTATAGAGACTTGGTGGGGAGGCATAAAGAAGGAAATTGCCAAGTTCGTTTTCAGTTTCCATAGTTGTCAACACGTCAAAGCCAAACATCAAAGGTCAGGTGGCCTAATCGAAGACATAGAGATTCCCACTTGGAAGTGGGAGGTGATTCATATGGATTTTGTGTTTGGTTTTCCTAAGACTAGAAAATATTTTGATTCTATATGGGTGGTGGTTGATAGGATGATGAAATCGGCTCACGTTCTACTGCTTAAGACCAGATATCAGGCTAATGAGTATGCGAGGTTGTACATCTATGAGTTAGTAAGGTTGCATGGGTTTCCTTTGTCCATCATATCGGATCGTGGTAGACAGTTCAGTGCACACTTTTGGAGGTCTTTTCAAAGGGGTCTTGGTACAAAAGTTCACATTAGTACGACCTTTCACCCCCAAACGGATCGCCAAGCTGAAAGGACTATTCAAACCCTTGAAGTATGCTTAAAGCATGTGTATTGGAGTTGAGGGGTAGTTAGGATAACCATCTTCCTTTGATTGAGTTTTCATACAATAATAGTTATCACTCTAGCATCGGTATAACTCCTTTTTAAGCTCTTTATGGGAGACGTTATAGATCACCAGTGGGGTGGTTTGAGGTTGGAGAGGTGGCTTTAATGGGGCCGGATCTAGTTATGGAGGCTCTTGAGAAGTTGAGGATGATAAGGGAAAGGTTTAAAACAGCCCAAAGTCTTCAAAAATCCTATGCCGATGTGAGAAGAAGAGACCTTGAATTAAAAGTGGGTGATTGGGTTTATTTGAAGGTTTCTCCAATAAAAGAGTGGTCCATTTTAATAAAAAGGGGAAGTTGAGTCCAAGATATGTTGGTCCTTATGAGGTCCTGAAGACGGTTGATAAGGTAGCTTATGAATTGAAATTGCCTAGTGAAATGAATTTGGTTCATCTGGTATTCCATGTCTCTATGTTGAGAAAATGTGTTAGTGATCCTAACGCTATTTTACCTCTTCATGTTGTGGGTGTTTTTGAGGATAACTTGACCTATGAGGAGGTTCCAGTTCAGATTGTGGATAGGCAAGTGAAGAGATTGAGGAACAAAGAGGTGGCATCCGTTAAGGTCCTTTGGAGGAACCAACAAATCAAAAGTGCTACTTGGGAGGCTGAAGCGGACATGCAAAAATGGTATCCTTATCTTTTCCACTCCACTCAAGCCTAAAGTACTAATTCTAAGTTCCCTATGTGATTTCAAGTCTTATATTTCAGCCCCTATGTCATTCATATGCATTCATGTTTAAGTTGGCAAGTTATGATGATTTTACACGTAGGTTGTGATTTTGAAATTGGTCTTTTAAATATAATATTGCATTCTTATTGGGTCTAATTTGTTTATGATCACTCTTGTCTTGTACATATCTTTTACAATCAGGCATGAATGTTCCCAAGGGGAAAATATTGAAACGACCCCAAAAAGTGCCTCGAAAATGCCAAGAATTTATATTTCCATATATCGCAAAATGCATTGTTATTTTGAAAATCCAACTTTATATTCTTGTTCAAGGGGTAAAAATTAGGGGAGAATGGTATAACCCCGATTTTAGAGCAACTGTATCAAAATTCGAAAATCCTATGGTGCAATTTCCAATGAGAAGGCGACGTGCCTCAGCTTATTTTGGGACTGTTTTTTTAACTTTGGTCCAGGTCCTCTAAGTCTTAGGCCTAAGTATTCTCAAATGTATTTTTACCTATACATAGCAAAATTTCACCCTCATATTACCCAAAACATTTTCCAATACCCACTCAAACACAGCCATATTTTCACTCCCAAATTCAAGTCCTAAACCCTCATCCTAAGCTAAGGTTTTCCTTCAAGGTTCTTCTTCAAACTTCAAGTCTCCATCTCCAATTTTCACCAAGTTCATCTCTAAGTTGAGATATGTGGGTTTCTTTCACCCATGATAGCCAAACCTCCGTTTACTCAAACTGCATGATTTAAAGTTGATTTACAAATGGCTCTTGCTTATTATGAAATTCAATGCACACTATGTTATAGCTGTGAGAAATTATGACTGTTTTGCTATGTTTTGAGCTGTAAATCTTTGACCTATTGTGAGATTTGAGGAGGGGTTTTGATGTATGTTGCTTGAGGGTGTTGCAAGGTATCGATTGATGGTTTTACAATGAATTTTCATACATGATTTCATCTCTATATTACATGATTTTATACTAGCATTACACACCCTCTAAGTGTTTGATAAAAAGTCCGGATGTGGTTTCTTGAGGAGTTGAAGGTCCAAAGCATGAGATATGATATGATTGACTATAGCTGATAAAATGAGCTTATGTATATGATATACTCTGTATAAAGTGTTGCATTAGGCCATGCCCAATCTGTGAGGGGGTGTAAGAACCCGGATAATCGAGTTGGAAGTTTGTACTCATCAACCGAGGGAAAGGTTAGTACTTCTCCACCTAGGTGATGGGGCGGTATTATCACCAACCGAGGGAAGGGTTAGTACTTCTCCACCTAGGTGACAAGGCGAAATTATCACTAACCGAGTGAAGGGTTAGTACTTCACCACCTAGGTGTTGGGGCAGCATTATCACCAACCGAGTGAAAGGTTAGTACTTCACTACTAGGTGATGGGGCGGTATTATCACCAACTAAGTGAAGGGTTCGTACTTCACCACTTAAGTGATCGGGCAGCATCATCACTAAACTACAAAGGGGTTATACCTTGGAAATCTAGCTTGGTCTATTCTACTCATATGATATCCTATATGAGCATGAGTTATTTAAGCATGATCTACTTGAGCATTAATCATTCATGTCATATTGTTGTATGATGTTTATTGCCTATTGTTATGAATTTTGATTATTTTGGCTATCTCGTGTTGCATTGCATCCTACATACTTAGTATATTCAAACGTACTAACGCATACTCTATGCCTACATGATGTCACCATGTACTTAGTACATTCAAACGTACTAATGCATACTCTATGCTACATAATGTCACCATGTAGGAACCAGTACCCAAGTTGATCATCCTCCTCCACACAGCTAGTTCGATACTATTCAAGCTAGTTGGTAAGTCCTCCACTTCGGGGACCTTAGTCTATGTTGATCTTGTTATGTATTAAGACATTCTTCTTTACTGTCTATTTTGACTAGGAGGTGAGCCCGATTACTTTGTTTGGGACCTGCTCTTATCTATGTATTATAGCTGTTTGTTGGACATGTTATATATCTATGCTGAGAGCCTTGACTCTGTTGTTCTTGATGTCTATGGTATGAAAGTGTTTTCCCTTAGCCTCAGTTGTCCCACTTCATTATGTCTTGATGCTTAATTTATTGCTTCCGCGACCAAGGATGTGTGATGATGTTCTAAGAGGCTTGCTTGGGGTCCCTTCGGGTTCTCCTTGCGCTGTGTCACGCATAGACCCTAGGTTTGGGTCGTGATAACTATAGAACTCTTTGAGGTTATGGAGTATGGGTTGGTGTTGGAGAAGGTCCTGGTGGACATATTGGATGGATCGGTGGAAAAGTTGATTAATGAGAATGTAGTGCTCGTCAAGGCCATTTGGAAGAATCGCCAAGTCAAAAGTATCATTCAAGGAGCCAGAGCAGGCATGGAGAAGCAATATCCGTACCTCTTCCATTCTACTTAAGCTTATGATAATGAATCAAGTCCTTATTTTTATGATTCCAAGTCTTAAGTTTCAGCTCTCATATCATTTGCATACATTCATGTTTGTATTGACAAGTTCATGTTGATTTTGACACATATGATGAGATTTTGAAATGATGCTTAAGTGCATTGTTGCATTCTTTTGTGGGCTGGATTCATCTTTACTACTTCTCTTGTATACGTTTCTTTGACATTGGGGGACTAATGTTCCCCAGGGGGAGATATTGAAACGACCCCGCAAAAAGCCTGAAAATATGCCTAGGAAGTGTCCATAATCGTAATTTCCATATATCTCAAAATTTATGCGTGATATAAAAAATATGACTTCATATTCTTGTTCAGGGCCAAAATTGAGTGGTAGATGGGTATAACCTAAATTTTAGAGCCCTTGTGTAAAAATTTGCCCTGTTTTCTTGTTCAGGTCTAAGGCTTTTGGATCTTGGGCCTAAGCCTCCCCATACGTACAAACACTTATACTTAGGCATTTTTCAACCTCATACACTAAAGACATTCTCCAAAATCCTCTTTAACACTTAGACAAATATTTCACCCAAAATTCAAGTGTCCCAATCACATCCAGATCTTAGGATTTCATTCAAGCTTCAAATCTTCTTCAAGGAAATATCCAAAGTCAAGGTATGTGGATTTCAACCATTGGGTCCTTTCACCCATGGTGTCCAAGCTCCCTTTTCACATAAATTGCATGTTTCTAAGTTGGTTTACTTATGGGTCTCCTTATTATGAATTTGACTATGAACTATGTTGGAATTTCATAAATGTGTGACTGTTTAATCATATTTTGAGTTATGAATCTATGATCTATTTTGAGATTTTGATGAAAGGTTCCAAATGTATATTGGTTAAGTATGTTACCAAGTTTTGGTGGGTTGATTTACTTCAAGTTTTCTTGCACGATTTCACTTTTGAATTGCATGATTTTGAACTAGCATTGCACACACACCAACTGTTTGATAAAATGCCTTTTTAAGGGTTTTAAAGTTATTGATGATCTATTGCACAATGTATGAATCAAGTGACTTTATACTGAGTATGGGATACCATATGTATTATAAATTCATGAAATTATCTATCTTTATGCAAGTATGAAGTTAAGCCCAATTTTCAATGAAGTTACCTGTTGTGAGCCTTTGATGTTGATGATAATGCAAGGGTAATGATTGATGATTGATGATGATATATTCTTATGTTTAAAGTTAGGCTCACCATTAGAGGTCAAAGATGTTTTAGAGCTACTCATGTCATGTCTCCATGCTTCTTACAAATTGCTAAAGTATGATTATTATAATTATTCCCTGGGATTAGGCTTAGCAAAAATGGCTGGAGGGTTTGCTCTCTTTCCCCAAACTATGTGCCAACATAGGATGATGTTATACCCTTGCTATACAAGTGGATCCATTTAGTACACTTTCTCTTGAGGTTGTCCCCAAAATTGGGTCGTGTTCCTATATGGTGAAGTTCTTAATGAAATCCTTTTCGAAATTGGGTCGTGTTCCCATAAGGAAGGTTACTTCATATGTAATTGGTCATTTCCCCATAAGTTTGAAGTATGGTTTACCTTGGCAAGTAGACCACCTCTTTACCATTGAGGGATAATCATTTGGATTCCAAGTTGTAGCTTGCTTGGTCTTATTTTATGTCGGTTGAGGTCTCTTCCCACAATTATGTACTATGTTCTATGAAATTTGAATGATTACAAGCATGTTTTACTTAAAATATTGATCATGCATGCCATATTATTAATATGCTTATCCATTACTTATAATTATGCATTATGATTATGATGCCTATCTCTTGTTGCATTGCATCCTACATACTTAGTAAATTCAAACGTACTAACACATACTCTATGCCTACATGATGTTACATGTAGGGACCAGAGCTCCATTTGATTATCCTCCTCCACATGGCTAGTTTGACATCTTGAAGATAAGCTTTGGTGAGTCCTCAAGTTCGGGGACACAAGTTATGCTACTCTTGTTCTTTTGTTATCTCCTTATGTTGGATATTTGCTATTATGAGGGTGAGCCGGGAAAGTGTCTTATTCCCCCCTCAAGTCTAAGTTAAGAAGTATTGTTGGATAAGTTATGTAATGATGCTATGAGCTTTGACTCTGTTGACTCTTGTATGTTTTAAGCTATGAAAGACTCCCTTAGTCCCTTTGCCCTTATTTCTATTCTTTTATTGTTGTTTAATTGCTTTCGCGACCAAGGATGTGTAATGATATGCTAAGATGCTTGTTTGGGGTCCCTTCAGGTTCCCCAGTCGCCGTGTCACATCTAGGCCCTAGGCTTGAGTCGTGACAATACTAAAACACCTAACCGAGGTTAGGGCCGAATCCCAAGGGGATATGGGGCTTTGCCACTTGGATTCACCAACAATCAATTCAAATATCAAACAACTCAATTATCAAGGAAGGGGGGGTTGCAGTAATCGATGGAAAATTAAACTTAACTAATAAAGCGAAGAGACAAACAAATTGGAGAGCAACTTGGAAAATTGTGTTCCCCATGATTCAATAACTTAAACACCCGAGATAACACAACATAAATTAGGACATTGCATGCAAGAAAGTAACTTAGGTTCTTCCATCCCTTGGGCATAGGTGAAGGTCAAATTTCACTATGGCACTTGGCCGGCTACCATAATGTGGCAGACTAACTATTACCTATAGTCCTAGTCAACCTCTCCTTGGCCAGGTTGGTTTGATTAGATGAGAACATATCAATCAAATTCGGTCACCCATTTTCTTTTCCTATTCATCACTACCTTGATTGGGATCATGACATTAGGCAGGGTTCAATGTTGGCCACCATCAAACAACAAGCAAAACGAAGGAAAATGGATAATACATGCAAAGACCCAACTCAAGAAGTTCAAATAATCCGGTTTTTCTATGTTAGCTACTTATGCTTCCCACAACCCCAAGTTGTGGGGTTTAGCCACTCATGGCTTGGACAAACACATCAACAATGAATAAACAAACATGGAACATTTCTTAACCAAGAGAAATGAAGAACAATGAAACCCACTTTGCAAATAGAATCACAAGCTTGAATAATGAAGTTAACCCACAACTGAATCTAATCTCCAAATTTGAGTCTCCAAAGATTAACCCTAAAATTATACTCTAAAACCTCTCAAAACATATTAGTACAACCTCTACAATGATTGAAAGCTTCCCTAAAACCCTAAAATATACTATTTATAGTATTTACAAAAAGGTCCTTAAAATAATTAGAAAATTTGGTCGGTGTCTACTACGACTTACAGTTACGACTCATAGGGTGCCTTACGAGTTGTAGTTGGGTTTTCCTTGTCATCAATTGGTATTTTAGAATTCACTACTACGATACACCACTAAGAGTTGTAGTCCAGTCTATGACTCGTAGTGCCTTCTCATAGTCCACTCTTGCATTTCTTGGTCAAATTTTGATCAACACTGTTAATTACTATGCGGGCATCCTCTACGAGTCATAGAAAGGACTATGTCTCGTACCTCAAGCTTGTATTGCTGAACTTCAAATTATTAGATTTTTTTAAACACTGTTAGCTAATACAACTCGTAGCTTGGGTTACGACTCGTAGTAGTGTCCATAGGTCTTGAAACTCAATAAAATCTTCAACTTTACCCAAAATCAAGCCAACATGTATTTTCTGCAAAAACAAACACAAAAATACATATAAACCATAAAAAGTCACATTGAGAACACACAAAATCCCATGTTTTAAGCATCAAATATGTTGTATTTTGACAGTACATCAACACCCTCAACATAGAATTTTTGCTTGTCCTCAAGCGATGACTTAATTATGATAGGTAATAAAGCAATACATAGAAATCAACCCAATGGCATATACCATACTCAAATTCAACTCAGGTACCAATACTAGCCCTTTCAAACAAGATCATGTAGCTAATAAGCAAACCACAACATATTGAAACATTTTAAAATCTAACTATGCCAAGTTAAGGAGTATCATTAATTCACACTCACTGAACATGTCAAATGCTAACCATGCAATGCAAATGGCTTCACAAAAAAGAAGTCCCTTTTTTAGCACTCTAAAATGCTTTCAAAAGTTGCTCATGGGACTGTTCAAGCATAATCACTCTCATAACTGAGAGTCATGCATGATGACTAATACCATAGGCTTTCCCATATACTCATAACCCAGACAATTGACTAATTAGATAAGGATCACTTTAGGACTTTATAGGCTTGTAACATAGGCTCATGAGGCTTTGGTATGACATTTTGGACAATTAGTGACTAAGGGCCAACCTTGAACCACGCTTTGCAATACTTTTACCTAACCAAATCAATCATTCTCAGCTTATTCTCTCTTTTTCTTCATTTTCAAGCTTTTTCGGGTACTTTCTCTTCATTTTTTAGCTTGTGCCTTATTTTCAAACTCATTTTTCTTTTTCAACTCATTCTAAGGCATCTTTTTTTCTTTTTTTTCTCTCACTCGGTACATGACTTTCTATTCTTTCTTCTATTCCTAATTCACCTCCTCATTTTGCTATTATACCACAACATAGGTCATCCTCAACGTATGCTTTTAGCCTATGATGAAGTACACAATATCTAATCCCCAAACCAGGGCCACTTTTTGGTTGCTACCCTCAACTTAAGCATTTTGCTTCTATTAAGGTTCACAATGTTCAAGGATATACCAAGACCAATATCAAGGTGTTTCACTAGATAAGGTTAGGCTAATTAGGTATCAAGAAAGATGAAGGTACATGTAAGGCTCAAACATTTGGAACAAGGGATGAACTCTTTCATTTGATTGGTCATTTCGGCAAAAGTGGACTAAATCAAAGAACAAGAGCCTAAGATCCCTTCCTAGTCCATATAATCTCCAGTTCAACTCAAAGTAACAGGGCAAGTTCTGAATCAGTACACAATGCATGAATGCAACAAAATTAGCTCACACGCACACGGCATTGCACACATAGCCAACAAAGACTCACAGATCATGCTTCAAGTATCAACCTGCCTTCACTTAATCAGAACAAACATTGCCAAATCATTCAAACATGCATGATTACAACATAACTACTAATCAAAAAAAATTTGATGGATACCAAATTTTCAATATATTTCATAAATCAGCAAAACAAGATACATGGAAAAAGTTCAACTATCATGTACCACAAATATTATCTACAACTCCTAAACATGTCGGTTCAACAAAAAATAAAATATCCACGAGGAAAAAGAACACAGGCAAGAAAACCTCTGGATCAAAAGTTTCGATAGGTATGGACTAAAAGCAATTCAGACTTCACCCTAGCCCATAGCTATCCTTACCCCACCAAAAATATGTACTTGGCCTCAATGTACAAGGAAAAACGAAATAAGAACAAGGGGTTAAAAAAAAACATCACATGGTGCCTAAGCACCAGTCTCCAGTTGCCTCTGATCATCCCCCTCCTGCAGGGTAGTCTGTGCTGCAGCCATACTGGATGAGCCAATGCCTCTCAATCGATCAACCTCCTGGGCTCGTCTCTGCTTTTCTTCTTCTCTTAATGTTTGCAAGACAAGCCTAACCGCATCCTCATTCATCTCCTCATCAACCTCAGAGGACTTTTGTCGTACCGGCTGCTTTACTGCATCTTCCTCCTTGGTGGGTCTCTTTCTAGGAGCATGCGATGGTGGATCCTTCGAAAACATATCAAATAGAGGCTCATCTACTAATGTAGTCTGAGGAACCGTATTCAAAGCCGCTAATGATGTAATCAAGTCAGCCTTAAACTTCGTCAACTCCTCACGAAAGGCTCACGCGTCTACTGGCCAGGCCTCAGCTAATCTCTTCTATACTCGCTCCTCGAAGGCGTCGATGCGAGTATCCACCATAGCAACATACCGCTCATCTATGGATATGGTGAATGCCTTGTACCGAGTCTCCAACTCCTCAATGATATGCCGGATCCATGGCTTAGTTTGTTGCATAAGCCAAGACAATCGAGCCTCGGTCCATGATAATCTATGCATCTTAGCCTTAAAAGCAATAGCAGACTCAATAGGTATGTCTATGGAAGGATTCTGAGATGTAGACGGCTCTAGTGCAGGTGCAGCTGTAGTGGGACCTCTCTCAATGTTGATTGTCGTAGGTTGCTATGGTCCCTCATCAGTAGTAGAAGCAGGAGTAGTAGAGGCAATCATCAAAGCCTCAGCCTCTGGCTCTAGCATAAATGTCTCGGGCATGGGAGGTCATGCCCGCTGAAGTGCCACTAGGTTCTCATCAGGCTTTACTAGGATGGATAAATAGTGTAGAGGGTCATGACCACGGGATCTATCTGAAGTGATAACTCCACATTTGCCTCCATGCAGAGTTGATAGATCAGTATTGGGAATGGCATGCACGTGGTGCTTCTGAGCGCTGACTCATGTATCTGCTCTGCTATGAGTCGTGCACAATCAATATCCTAGCCAGATAAGATGTTGGCTAACAAAACTGCTCGCTCTTTGGTAATCACATTATCTGCCAAGGTCGGTCGGATACGAGATCAAATAATGGCCCACTAAAATTTGGCGGGAAATGAGAGGAAAGCCTTCATAATAGGCTCTGTATGTGTCGTGACCCATGTAGGCTCTAGACCATGCTCGGTGATGTGACTGGCAACCCATCTAAGTACCTCTATCCTCTGGTCCATATTCTTGGCAGTCATCGCTGTCCTGAGCTGGTTCAATCTCTGGTCTAGCTTAGCTGTATAATGTAGTGCTCAGTACGTGGGACCAAACTAAATACAGCACATCGTCTTCTCAGATATATCTATCTGATAGCCTCTAACAAACACGTCTCGCAATCTGGGCTGCTCGAGAGGTTTCTTTCTCTTGGGAAGATACTGTAGAATGGTAACTGCATAAGATACGTAAAGTTCCTACACCATGAGTGGGGAATAATTTCCTAGCTTATCAGTCAACCACCTGAGCCCATCTCTTCTTATCTCATCCTCTAATCCAGGGACATGGCTCAGTCCTGTGTCAATCTGTCGGGGCTCCTCATAAAATGATTGTACTGGCTTCCCCTGCCCCTTTGGCTCTAACCCTTTGTCGTATATTGCCTTCATTCCCTCTACACTCCATCGATGAGCCTGAGGATCCATAAGAGAAATAGATGGAGAAATCGAGGACTGGGTATCTCCTCCGTCCTGGGGTGCCTCCTCCGAATAAGACTCCATATGTGAGGGAGTTATCTATGGTGAACTCCGCCCAGATCTATCCTCACTTTCCTCCTCATCAGACTGGGAGGTACTGTGTACTTGCACGGGGGTATGAGCAGCTCGTGCAGTAGCTGCCAGAGTCTGAGGCACCTGTGCCTCTAGATCAAGACAAACGTTAGGAGCGTCAACTGACCCATTCAATTGGGTTTGATTATTGTGTGATTGCTCGGTATGAGAAGGTTCATCTCTGAGTTGTCTCCCGAAGGCTTTGATTGCTGCCTTTCTACTCTTTGGGGCCATGATATATGAAACCATCACAAACAAAGCATCATTAGCCCAAAAACTCCTAATAAAATAAAGGAAAAACAAAAGAAAAATAAAAGAATCAGACATAGGAATTAGTTACTGAGGGCAAGTACAAGAGTCAAGTACAACTCGTAGTGGGGACTACGCATCATACTGTGGCCTCGTAGTCCATAGGTGCACAGTAATTTTAGAAACTGAAACTAGGTACAAGATATAGTTATGACTCCTAGCCTTGACTACGGGTCATAGATAAGTCTCGTACAAGGTTTCAGATTACAAAATTAACACAGGCACAAGTCCACGAGACCCAACTAATGTTCGTAAAGGATTTTACGACTCGAAGATGGGTCATGTATGGTGAACACTTAGGACTCCTAGGCCACTATTACCTCATATGAGAGGCAACTACAACTCGTAGAACCTTCTATGAGCCGTAGAAGACTGCTGTAGCAGAAATTAACAGTACCTAAAGCACCTTACTCACCACATGAACCTCAAAAGTTATTCAAATCTAGTCCTAAAAGCATCGAAGCAATATCATTTCATTCAAAAATCAAGCACAAAAACAACCTGAACCTTTAACAAGCCATTACAATAAAATATCTACCCCATCACAAGGTCATACCAATCAACATGCAATCAAACCCATTTTCCCCAACGTACTCATTCAAACACTAATGAAACCATCACCCAATTCACGCGAACAATCCTTTAAACAGAACATACATATAGGGAAATAGCTCATAAGTGCACTGAGATGTCATCAATCAAAAATATCAACAACCTCACCCTAGCAAACCCATTATCATGAAACCAAGGTTTTACAAATCAACACACAACTACAAATCGATACTATGCAATTAATCAACAATACGTAACATAGAATGATCATCTAACTAAAAAAAAGAAGGCCAAATCCTTCAATTAAGATTAAATACCATTCATTTTGATCAAAACCCTAGTTTCCTTTCAATACCATCACACCCACAAACAATATTCTTGGTAACAATTTCAACCACAAACTCACTCAAACAATTCAAAGCAAAGTTAATTTTAGGAGTTAAGGTAAATCAAGAGACATACCGTATGTGAGAGTAAACTAAAGCAAGGAACTGAAGAGAATGGGACCAAAAACCCTAGTTGCTGGAAAAGCCTCATCGGAACAGGGGAAGGGAAAGCATTTGAGGTAAATTCGACGGATTGAGGTTAAAATGGGGTCGAAATGATTTTGACCCCTATTTAACCCTTACCGGGACAATTGTAAAAATTTACATGAGTCAGGTCTACTAAACCCTAACTATGGGTCGTAGCTCTGACTACGACCCGTAGGGCTTGGTCTCGTAAGCCCCTCAACACTTAGAAAAACTTTGAAATCAAGCTTTGGCAATACGAACCCCATTTATGACTCGTAGCTTAGACTACAAGTTGTAAAGTTGGCTCATAGTATAAGTGTCAATTTTTAGTGATCACTATTAGCCTCTATGAGGCAGGAATATGAGTCATATTGTACACTACGGCGCGTGGTCCTGGTTGTAGAAACTACTTCAAATGCAATTTTCTGCTTTTTCCACTTTGTTCAAAACCTGCACATTTTTCTCAAAATGCACCATCATACCAACTTACAACTAATTTAATGTCTAAAATTAACAATCAAAACACAATCAAAATGCTACTTAAGAATCCTTAAATTACTAATAAAATAAAAAACAAACAAAAACATTAAAACCTCTTGGGTTGCCTCCCTAGCAGCACCTGACTTAATGTCGCGGCACGACTTAGTCATCTTGAGTGATCAAAATTTCTCAGCAGCCCACATTTCACTTTTGAGTTCATCGAGGTGCTTCATAGACTGGTGAATGTCAAAAACCACTTCTGCATCATTACCCTAAACCTGAGTTGACTCGAATGCATATCCACCAGTGCTCTACCTGTGGCAAAAAATGGTCTTCCTAGAATAATAGGGACCTCAAAGTCAACTTCACAATCAAGAATTACAAAATCCACCGATAATATGAACATATACACTTTGATTAACACATCATAGAGTATTCCCTCTAACTTCTTGATTGTCCTATCCGCCATTAACAACCTCTTTCTTGTCGGAGTAGGTGAATCCAAACTAAGCTTTTTAAACACAGCAAAAGGCATCAAGTCTATACTTGCTCCCAAATCACACAACACTCTTGCAAACTCAACAATGCCGATGGTACAAGGGATGGTAAATGCACCAGGATCCACCATTTTTTGGACTAAAGATTTGGTGGTAATGTCACTTCAATGTTGGAGCTCTTACGAAAGCTCTTGGCTCACCATGCACTTTTTCGTCACCAAATCCTTCATTATTTAGCATACGTAGGCATCTTCTCCAATACTTCAATAAGGGGAATGTTGATGGATAATTATTTTAACATGGAGAGGAAGTGTTTGAACTTACTATCCTCCTCCTTTTGCTTGAGCCTTTGGGAAAAAGAAGGATGAAGTCTAGGGATAGTCTTGTTCTTTTCATGCTCCTTCACCACTTCACCTCTCACTCTATTGTTAGCCAAAACCTTCTTCCTCAACCTCAACTTTGTCATTAATACTCTTTTCGCAATCCTCATCAACAACCACCGGCATTGGAGGGTCAATGGTACTCTTTCCACTCTGCATCATAAATGCCATGCAATGTCCCTCATTTTTAGGATTTTAAATCTTATTGCTCGGCAAATTACCCTTTTGGTGTTGATTCAATTGGAGGGAGACTTGACCAAATTATTATTCAAATTGCTTGATGGCCACTGAATGAGACTCTATCTTTTGGTTGATACTTGATATATCTGATTTCATTCCTTTTAAAGTCTCATCTTGGTTCTGTACTTTCTCCAACAATTTGTCAAGCATCTCTTCTGTCCTTGAATTGCTAGAACTGACATCACGATTATGAGGAGGCACATAAGGACCATTTCTAACCTATCCCTTCGGCCTCACTTGGCTTCTGGCACCCTATCTATCTAAATATAACCACCACGGTTATCACTATATGCACCCTCTTGGTTGTAGTTCCGACCTTGATTTTCGAAACCTTGATGCCACTAGTCTGGATTGGACTCTTAGGAATTGTTCCGAAAACCTACCGCTTGATCTCTAACAAAACAAGCATCTTCGTCATAATATTGTTCCTTATACATGGGTGCTTTAGGAGGTTGGTGAACTACCGCATGAACTCTTTCTTTGTTTTGTTTAACCACCAAAAACATAATCCTGCGGAGTTGAGCAAGTTGTTGCATGCTCTCATCATTGATATTTGCTTGCTTAGAACTAACACTCACCACATATGAGATCCTTGTAAAAGCTCTCTCCTTTTGCTCCCATGCTTTATTTGTCTTGACTACTTGCTCAATTTTTTCTACTATCGTTGTGAATGGTTGATCTATGAACGTGCCTCCCATGATGGTATCGACACACGCTTGACTATTCTCATCAAGAGCCCGATAGAAAATCTCCACTAAGGAATCATCCAAGATCTTATTGTCAGGAACCATTGTCAAACACTTGGTGAGCCTCTCTCACGTTGTGCTAATAGAATCACCTGGCAATTGTCCAAAGTTATTGATTTGATCCTTAAGTTTGAGCTTTTTGGACCTTGGAAAGTATTTCTCCAAAAAGGCTCTTTACAATTCTGCCCAACTGGTGATTGAGCTCTGTGGGAGTTACGACAACCTTAATGCTGCATCACCGATAAAAGATAGAGGGAACACACATAACCCGACAATATCCATAGAAAGATTCTACGAATCCATCACACTCTTGCACACAAAAGCAATATTATGAAGATCACTATGAGGATCCTCAATAGGTATCCCTGCAAACAAGCCATGGTTCTGAAGTATTTGGAATAATCCACTTGACACCATGAACTTAGTGTCGACTGGTAACAGTGGCAACACTATAGCTCCAGTGACATCCATAGCCATGGGATTCAACCAATATTGGTTCCAATCATATGCATTCTTGTTGAAATCCTATGGTTTGGCCTATTTTCCCTTGGTTGTTTATTTTCCTCTCTACCAACTCATCATTATTTCAGTCTATAGCTTCATCAACAGCAATATTCACGTTTGCTTGGGCCATTATCCTTGCAATATGTTGGATCTCAAGATTAATTGGAGTTGGGTGTCCGCCTTGGCTCCTTGTATTGGTCATACACCTAATATACCCTGTAAAAGAAACTTAAACAACAAAAACAAAAGTAAGATACAAGAGAATTAAGAAATGAACACTTGAATTAACTACTAGCGAAATTAAATCAGAACCTTGTTGTATTCCTCGACAACTACGCCATTAATTTTGATCCCGCTCAAACAGTACCCTCACTTTGAGGATAAAGCAATCGTCAATAGTAAAAAGCCTAATCAAGGTTAGGATCAAATCCTCAGGGAATACGAGGCTTTGCCACTTTGATCAACAATCAATTCAAATATTAAACAACTCAATTCTCAAGGAAGGGGGGTTTTGCAGTAATCGATGGAAATTAAATTGATAAAATAGAGAGATAATCAAATTGGAGAGCAACTTGGGAAATTGTATTCCCCATGATTCACCATCTTAAGCACCTTATATAACACAACCTAAATTAGGACATTGCATATAGGACGGTAACTTAGGTTCTTCAACCCCTTGGGCAAAGGTGAAGGTCGAATTTCACTATGGCACTTGGCAGGCTGCCATAGTGTGCCAGACTAACCGTTACCTATTTTCCTAGTCAACCTCTCCGTGGCTGGGTTTGGTTGATTGGATGAGAACATATCAATCGAATTCTGTCACCTCTTTCCTTTTCCTATTTATCACTACCTTGATCAGGATCATGACACTCAATGGGGTTCAATGTTGGCCACCACCATCAAACAACATGCATAACATAGGAAAATGGATAATAATGCAAAGACCTAACTCAAGAAGTACAACTAATCCAGGTTTTCTAAGATAGCTACTCATGCTTCCCATAACCCCAAGTTGTGGGGTTTAGCCACTCATGTCTTGGGCAAACAAACCAACAATAAATAAGAAAGACATGGAAGATTTCTTACACAAGAGAAATGAAGAACAATGAAAACTATTTTGCAATTAGAA